>CM021320.1:1050324-1062568 GCA_010645155.1 Tigriopus japonicus
GGGGTGAAATTCTCCACTCACCCCAATAGCCCCGTCAAAAATATACGCAGAAATATGACTATGAATTGATAGACGCCGCATCAGAGATTGCTGTGGTATTAGGGTATTGGTTTTTTAAACCAGCCCAGACATCCGCTTGAATGAAAGAAAACCCTTTACATGTTTTCTTGGGGGGAGTGTCGCAACCTTGATGTCTGTGAAGCTATCGGAGGAATACGGAGGTGGTCGATTCTACATCTATGGTTAGCTAGGTTATCTTACTCACCCAACCTATCTATGCCTTACGATCAATAAAGCTTCCTCTTCCGGCGAGTCAGTCGAGTAGAGACTACCAAACCACACACACGTTGTAAGTTCATTCCTATTTCAAAAGGTTAGAATACTTAGACATTTATTATCCAAAGGTACTATCATCCATCAGCTAGAATAGGTACAAGTCAGCACAGAGAGCATCTCAGGTGGCCTTGGGGCCAGCCTCGTTCAGATAGGAGAGGATGGCATTCCTCAAGCTATTGGCTATGCCTCTCGAGGTCTTTCCCAGCATGAAAATAACTATTCAGCATATCTTTTGGAACCAACTGCCGCTTGCTTCGGAGTTCAACATTTTGATGTATATCTGCGAGGCAGACATTTTACATTGCGCACTGACCACAAGCCGTTAGAAAAATTGTCCACTGTTCACACGAGAACTCTGAACCGCTTGCAACAATTGATGCTGGAGCATAACTTTTCAATTGCTTACAAACCGGGAAAAGAAAATACCGTTTCAGATTTCTCATCCCGTAATCCCATTTCTTCTGTATACATTCCGAAAACGACGTTGATTGATTTGCAAAAACAGGATCCTCAGCTAGCTACTTTAATGCAAGATTTGCAAAGCAAAAATAGGAGGTCCAAAATTCCTTCTCAACTACTGAAATCTTTGCTCATCAAATCGGGGATCTTATTTCGCCGAGCTGGTTCTAGACTGCAAAAATTTGCTCCAACTTCCATTCGAGCTCAAATTCTGCAAGCCGCCCACAATTCTCTGGCGGGTGGTCATATGGGCATGTTTAAAACCCTCCTCCACGCTTTCTTTTCTTCATGGGGAGAGATGTTGTATCAGCATCGATCATATTTCATTCTGAAAGCTTCGTACGTTTATCGTGCTGGAGGGTGAAATAAAGTCAGTTGATACCTGAAACTCAAAGTGTCTACATCAACACAATACATTACATTTCAAAACTGTTGCAATTGGAACGGCTCAAAAATTCAAAAAGTCCTCTACGGTGTTCCGAATGACTTTCCAAAAAGCCATTTGGAACACCGTGCCCGTTACTTGTTCCTTTTTTTCTTTTTAATCGAATTCGAAGTCACAAAAAAATCATTTGGCTTTATTAAAAAATCTCTGGGCAGTTTTTTCAACAAACTGTACATCTTTGAATCGAAAATTCGCCTAGTACATTGCCAAAAAACGAGTTGCCTATGAAGTCTACCTTTTATCTTTGACTCATCCTTCAAAACAAAGTGATTTATTTTTTATTGCAATCCCACCTAATTGTTATTTCTGGTCGAAAGATGAGGACTTTTTTAATTGGGGCTAAAATGGGATTAAGTTTTTTTCATTTTGTAGGCCAACCTTTTCCAAGTGTGTTTTGATAAATGAGCATCATCTTGGTATCAGTATGACCTGCAATAATCGTTATTTCCTTCATTTGAATTACATTTCTAATATTTACATTTTTGGACTACTAATATACAATTTTCAAACCAAAGTCCACATAAAGTTTAACATGCTCCTTACAAGATCTTGCGTGTCTTTACATATGAAAGAATCATAAGCAAAAATGATCAAGTGCCACCTCCAATGACTAATAACTCGAAGCAAAAAAGCTCTTGAACGTAAAAACTTAGTACTAAAAAATACGTGAAAAATGACGTATTGTCTTATAAACTCAAAAATCAAGTTAGTGTGATTAGAAGCTTAAAAGTAAACCTGAAATAACATTGGAAATTAATGACTACTAATGTATTTTTTGTAATATGTAATGCCATTCTTTTATTCTAAAAGAAACTCAGTTGTAACCAATTCCTAATTTTGGGGAAAGGAATGGGAACTGTAATTCATTTTTTTTCCGAGGAACAGGCAAATATAAAATTACGTAATATGGACACCCTGCCAAAAGACGAGTGACGACTAGGGTTGCCAGGTGGCCGCCGCGGCGGCCAAAATTTTCAAAAGTGGCAACTTTTAAAACCTGATGGCCACGAGAAAAAAATAGTGTCCGCAGGGGGGGAATTGGCCGCCAAATGGCAACTTTTGAAAGTTAATGGCAACGGGAAATATCGAAAGGCTGCTGATCATTATGTGACTGCCAACCAGGGTTGTCAGGTGGTTACTGCAGCGGCCATAATTTCCAAAAGTGGCAACCTTGGAAAGGTGATGGCCACGAACAAAACTTAGGGGCCACCGTGCAAAATTGGCCACCAAATGGCAACTTTTGAGGCTGCTGAATGGCCACAAGAAATTTTTTGTGGCGTCTTAGCCGAATTTGGCAACTTTTGAAACTTGATGATACATGTATCTACCAAGTGATTGCTAAATTGCGACGTATGAAACTCTTTGGCTGCTAGTTGAAAGTCCATTTCAAACAAGTCCTCTAAACAAATACTTAGGTTAAACATTAGGTTATGCCTTGTTTTTGACCGCACTCAATTGTGGTGTCTGAATTTTAGCGATAGACAAAATGTGCTTTTGGGCTGAAATTTCATTTTTGATATCATTTAGTGATGGACCAAACAAGATCATAACCAAAAGTTTTGGTTTAAAGAGGGCTTAACCAAAACTGCAAGCAACTGATTGAAAAATTACATACATGCAAAATTCACTTATTATTATTTAAGTATTTTCTTCGACTTCTTTAACGTGCATGTCTGCTTTTGGTTTAGTTAAGCATAACTGAAACCGAAATCAAAATTTCGGTCGTAATTTCGGCCAAAAGCGCTTTCATTCAATCAGTAGTTCCAGTTATGCCTTCTAAATCCAAAGGCAGACAAGCGCGTAATAGAATGGATTTTGATTGTTCAATTATTTTGTTTAAAGAAAAAAAGGCGAAACCCTATACACTTAACATATCCAATTTACAAACACAATGTAACCTTTCAATAACATTGGGTCAATCCCGGCTTTAATGGGCAGGGGAGGATCAACTCTGCAATCCTAGCACCTAAGGATTCACGTTAATGGCATTGGCTATAGTGCCAAGTTGAAGCTTCGTTCCCATGAATTTGTTTACTAGCACGCACATTAAAAAAATGTACAGAATTTTGAAAATTCATTTTTTTCAAAAAAAATATCTTGAGCACTGCTCTTTACACTCACATTTTTTTAAATACAACAATAACAATGTAGAAACTTGAAAAAAGGCTGCTAAGTGGCAACTTTTCCTCATTTTTGGCTGCCAAAAGGCAACTTTTGATCTTAAATTTACCCGCGAGACCTCCTTGGGACCTAGCAACCCTGGAGACGACAGCTTGTCTTAGCTAGAGCATCTTTAGATATGGACAAATGTCGCTGCTTTTTGTTATGACTATCCTTGGTCACAGCCACTAAGGCACGCTGCCAATTCAGCCTGATTTTACCAACAGCCTATAAAGGACAGTTTTTGGTTGTGTTGGAAACAGTTGGAAAGCAGATGAGCACCTTCATCCTTTTTTTTTTAGCGTGATCAAACTAGAACTCGAAGATCGAAAAAAGTGCTTTTGATTAAGGGGAGAGGAAATACAAATATCCTTCGAAATATGTTTAAAGCAAGTTTTCAGTGGCAGTTTTAGTTTTTGCTAAGTTTTAAAGTTGAAATTTGACCAACAAGATCCAGACAATGAAAACCATTTCTTATTTGAACATATTTTAAGCCCACTTGATTATCACCCTGGGTGACCAAGACTAGTCATAACAAAGCTTCGACCTCAATCCATTATTTTTCGGCTAGAGTCTTAGCTGAGTTCCAAGCTGTTATGGCGGACGCTAGGTCCGCTAAGTCAAGGAGGACGGTATTACATGGAGTGGGATCAAGCGAGGGCGCGTTACTGCGTTGGTGTGAATTTTCTTGCGTGATAGCCTGGAGTTAATGAAGAAATCCAATATAATTCGAATTAATGTCGTTTTATTGACATAAGTCATAAAACAAAAGTCCACAAGGATTCCATAAGCAATCATTTGATGCCCAATTGATGTCTCTCAAAAAATTCAAATTGTGTTGTTGCATTGTGTTAAGTCAGATATCTTCAAACTCCTGATCTACTGACTTGCTTTGTGATAGTGATTGTCCACCTTTTGTTGAAAGCAACATGGTTTTTATCATTGGGGTTGTTTGTTTTCTTTGTTTGTTGAGGAGTCAGAACGCAGCTTCGCAGCTGCGATCTGATAGAGGCTGTCCGCCATATGGGGATATTGCCGCTCCACTTGGACAAGCTAACAAGCAAGCATTAATTTTTACCTCACCCTCTGGAATGACCCCAGGTTCGCCCATTTAAGCCGTCAAGGGCCGTGACTTGTGGCTTCTACATGTAACTTAATACCACTGGCCACTGGGACTCGGCAAGCCCGGGATCGAACCGGGGCTTGCCTATTTGGCATTGAAAGACAGTTCAATGCTAAATTTTGACTCCGAAGAGTTGAGTTTGGAAAGTTGTGTTTTTGCATTTGAAAGACGGTTCAAATGCTAAATTTTGACTCCGAAGAGTTGAGTTTTGAGAGTGGCAGTCAGCCGGGATCGAACCCCAGCTCTCCGCATGACAAACCGACGCAGTACGCACTACGCCATGCCACACCCCTGTTCAGTATGAGTGTTTTTTTCATTTTGTAAAAAAAATATTGCATCAAAAATTTCAAGGATGTTAAAACAACGTGAACGCAGCGGTAAAAGTAAAGTCGTATAAAGCCTAGTATTCACTGAGGAATATCACAGCTAGAGCTCCCAATTATCATTGGCTTTAGGTGTATCAGGTATAAACAAGTATCTTAAAACACTGCCATTAAACACTAACTTGATACTTTTTTTAAAAGATTTGAAAATCTTGTGATTTCAAACTGATAATGCCGATTTATCAAAACAAGCGCAGAAAAAGTTGGCTTACAAAAAAAACCGATTGCCAATTTGGCTCAAATTGAAAAATTTCCCATCTTAACACTTGTAGGCACGGTACTGAAAAATTCATATCTATTTTATATGGAACTTCTCAAAGAGATATGTTTCAGAACCAGGAAACCTAACAGAACAACTTTCATTGTCTGAATATAGGAAGGTCAGGTCTTTATTAAGTTCGATCCCTAAATATCTATCAAATAAGCTATTTTTTAAAAGCCAGTAGTCAGTACACTTTTAGAACACATGTAGATACCTGCTGAATCGAACTTACTTGAAATGTAAAGTAACAAAGTAAAAAGATGTTGCTCAGGTTCTGAGTTATTTGTGTTTAACTGGTCCATTTTTGACCTAAAAAAAACAAAAAAAAAACGCTCCAGGCATATGAAACGCGAATATTCACGCCAAAAGTATGGATTTTTGACATGGACAGTACCGTGTAGGAATAATTACGTGGGATTGCAAAAAAACCACTTAGTTTTGAAGAATGAACCCAAGATAAAACGTGGAATGACGTGAGCAGCTAGATTTTTGGTAAAGTAAAAGAAAAACATCATAAAGACGCAAAAGGGGTTTGCCAACAAAGCCAAGCGGTTTTTTTCTGTGATTTCGTTCGAAGTTTATTACAAAGTTGCTCGTGTAAAAAACAATCAAAATTAGTCCAGTGTGAAAAAGAACGACTAAAGAGTACTTTTTCGGTATTTGAGCTGACAATACAACATGAAATCACATTTACCTTTTCGAAAAAGATGTACTTTCCTCACAACTGTCCTTAATAATTGTAACTGCCGACACACAATTTTGTCTAGTTGCGTGATTCTTGAGCGTCAACTTTGCGTACCCACAACAATCGCTCAAGTTTACATTTGGTCAGCTGTTGTCTTCCTTTTCCTCGTGATCCGCTATGGTAAGAACAACTCGATTCAACTGTCTCGAGAATTAATCCGTCTTTTCCTCCAACATCGAACGCGTTTGTTCCACGACGCTAAGCTCAGTGTCTCAATCGGCCTTTGCTCTTTCCAGGGTGTTGACATCAGGCATAACAAAGACCGCAAGGTCCGTCGGACCGAGCCCAAATCTCAAGATATCTACTTGAGACTTCTCGTCAAGGTAAGAACAACGACATTGCCAATGGCAAAGGGTAATCCGCCGGAATCCGAGTGATGAACGTAAAATGCAACGGGCGGACTGATCCTTCGGGAAATTATGAGTTTGTGCATTCTGACTGGTTGTTATCTAACGAGATCCATATTGACTTGGAGATTTGAGCCGGGATGTCATGGTTTCTTTACACTTGTTCATTCTAGTTGTACCGATTCTTGGCCCGTCGAACGGATGCCAAGTTCAACAAGATCATCCTGCGTCGTCTGTTCATGTCCCGCATTAATCGTCCCCCCATTTCGATCGCGCGTGTGTCCAGATTGATGAAATACAAAGGCCGAGAAGGCAAGATCGCCGTCATCGTGGGCACCGTCACCGACGACAAGCGCATCTTCTCCGTCCCCAAGTTGAAGGTAAGAACCTTTTCCCGTTGATCGGACTAGGATCATCTTTTAATGGAGAAGTCATAATCACAATGACATGAAACGAATAATCAGCGGCGGCTGTTGATGATGAATAAGAATGCAGACGGGCGGACTGAAACTAAACCTTGTTGAGTTTGCTGCATCCTGAGCGCGATACGCGCTTCTTAGAGACTTCTACAATGTAGTCCTCTCTATGAAGCCCTGAATTCCCGACTTCGGAAGACTGACGTCGAAACTAAAAATCTTAACGCCAAAGGGATGTCTCGTTTTCAGATTGCCGCTCTCCACGTGACCGAGAAGGCCCGTGAGCGCATCCTTAAGGCTGGCGGCGAGATCCTGACCTTCGATCAATTGGCTCTCCAAGCCCCCACTGGTCTGAACACCGTGCTGATGCAAGGTCGGCGACACGCCCGTGAGGCTAACCGCAAATTTGGCGCCCCGGGTGTGCCCAACTCCCATGTTAAGCCCATGGTCCGATCCAAGGGTAATAAGTTCGAAAAGGCCCGTGGTCGTCGTGCCAGTACTGGCTACAAGAAGTAAGCGCCGTCAATCGACATTGACCGCTTTAGCCATCTTTTGGAGACCACCATCAACCCAGACCAGATTTGGCGAAACCGATTCCCGATGCCACCTTGGACGAATTTTCGAGTCGCTGAAATATAATCCTTTTGTTAACAGGATTGTAATGCACGAGTCTCTGATATTTGTTTGCTTTAAGATTTTAAAACAAGTGTTGTGTTGGTTCTTGGCAACGGTCAAGTTCCTCGAAAAAGCTTTGGCGAAATTTTCTGCATCCGTCATAGATCTAGCGTGAACTCGACTATCATGGATTTCTTCACCTTGGTGATTAGTGATTACTGTTTTTATTTTTCTGCTTTATGGCTTTTGACTAATTCTTTGGTTCATTATAGAAGTAATCTAATTAGCATTCCGTCTTATGGAGAAGTTTGAGAGCTCTTTCCATGGAGGAATTTTTCCTAGTAACTTTTAAATTTAATTGATGTTACGAGCTAAGCAATCGATCGTTTGATGAATAAGAGCTGAAGAATGTTCAAAACAATACAATATTTTTCAGATCTCGTCTCTCGAGGAAGGTGTAGGACGCGAAGCCTAGATGACTTTGAAATTGGGAGGCATCAACTTTATGTTTAATTTATGTTGTAAAAGTTCAAGAATTCACGGCTATTTGAGATAATTAATGTATTTTTAGGTGAGAATTTGATTTTGAATCGTAAGGTCATGGATTTTAATAGTTAGGCCTTGTCCGGCCAACAAAGCCAGCCATCGTATCACCCAATTTTTCCGGAACGGCGGCTTCATGTTTGGGCAGGGAGACCCTTGGCTCAGGAGTGGACATGGGTGGAGCTAGGCCACTTGTTCTTTGATTTTTGTTTCTTTACAGGAAGACTTTAAGACCAAAAGTTGATAATTCGTTGCTCTTTTTAACTATCAGGGTACATTTTTTTTCTTCACGATCTCCAATATTTTAGATTTTTTACTACATAAATTGCAACTTTCCGGAAATGTGACTAAACTGACAAAAACGTTGGAATGAAATACTCGCATTTTTTTCTCACAAATTACTTGGGACCGCAACGCACCTTCTGTGCCTATTTTAAGACTTAAGTTCGAAGAGCACATTGCAAAAGTGGTACTAGTAAGTTCTACCTAAGTAAGTTTTTTTTCTGGATTATTGGTGCTAGGGTCAGAGGGTTGAGCCTCGACCGACCAGCGAAGCTAGCTACCGCATCGTCCAATATTTTCGGATAGGCAATTTCAAGTCCGATATCAGAATGGCTCTCCATCTGTGGATGTGGAAAAGCGTCTAAAAGTCTCTTGAGAAAGGTCGGGGAGGAGAATCGAATCTGGGACCTCTCGTAGGAGGTTGTAGCCTATTGTAGGAAAATACGCTAACCACGAAACCACGTCTCCTCCCTTGCAATTAATTATTGTTGTTGTTTTAGATTAATGGCTATAATGGTAAAGTCTTCTGTATCTATTCTCTAGCGATCCATTCAAGTTAGGTCCGTTTATTAAATTGTTCAAGTATGGCGTGAACTTCGGGCGATCGCCATCGCTCGAGTAAGAGGTCGCACTCTTTCGTATTCACTTGGCTTAATGTATCACCTAAATGGCCATTCACCAAGTGCTTGGACAAAGCCACACTCTGAAACGACACCTTGGCAAAATCTCGAACTCTTCGATCCACTTCGGCTTGAAAAATATCCTCTCCAAACACTTGGGACACAAAACCCGCGTCCTTGGCTTCCACAGCGCTCAGTTTTCGACCCATAAATAGGACCTCTCGACCCAAACTGGGTCCCATGATCTTAGGGAAGAGATAGGAGGAACACCCCTCTGGCGTTTGAGCCAAGTGACTGAAGGGTGTGCTAAAATAAGCCCGGTCAGAGGCATATACCACGTCACAGAGTCCAAGGAGTGTGCAACCGATCCCAATGGCAGGTCCATTCACAGCCGCAATCAAGGGCTTGGGAAATTCAATCAAGGATTGGACAAATGCATGTAAGATATCGCGAGCCATAAGCGTATTCTTATGCACATCGGCTTTGAGAACTTGCATAAAACTGGACAAGTCATTGCCACTACTAAAGAACTGGCCATGCCCTTGTAGCACCACAAACTTAACCCGTTCATCTTGGGCTCCTTGTTCCAAGGCTTTGGGTAAAGATTGGAACATATCAAAGTTGAAGGCATTAAGTTTCTGTGGACGATTCAAGAACACCCGAGTTACTCCCGTTTCATCTTGAACCACACTCAAACCAGGATATGTTTGAGATGGATCCACTTTGTTGCTTGTAAAGGGTTCCAACTCCTTAATCTCTCCATTTTGCTCCAACAAGGTCTGGAATAAAAGCTCTAGACAAATCAGATTTGGTCCGGAAATAGACGAGATCCGGATCCTGTTCCCACCTGGACCATTCTAGCATATTGTTCTTTGGCCTCGGATTGCGACAAACCTTTGACGTCATACCAAGCATCCCATTTGGCCAGTTCCTGTGGCGATACGGCGGGTCTCGGCTTGGGATTGGAGCCATGAGTGCTTTGTTTGTATAAGCCATAGAGTTGCAATGTTTGTAAGGGATCCGGAGGGATCTTTAATTTGAGCAAACGCTTCTTGGCTTCCTCAAACTTCAATGGGGATTCCGAGGTTTGTGAATGTGAACACAAACCTACCACGTGACCCCTATAAAGAAGGAGACGATTGACACGGATCAACTGCGATGAGAGTTGGGCAATATTCATGTTGACCCAAGAGTTAGGTCAGTATTGTCAGGAATGGAAGTGTTCCGGTATCATTTGCATGTATATGATCCTGTTCCAAGTTTCATACTACCACTAATCAGCTGACTTCAAAACATTTATGTAAAGTGTAAACATTTGTGTGGTATCCAGGGTAGCCAGGTCTTCAACGGCTCTTATCTTTTTTTTTTTTTTTGGGGGGGGGGCGGATTTTTTAATACCGCTACAAGGAATGCGATTCCCTGTAAAGAGAGTTAATGATTAATATAGTTTATAAAATTATCGTTTATACGAAATTTGATCTACCAATGAGTTACTGTTGGCAGATCTGTACAACCAAGAAATCATGGAGTGGGAGGCTAACAATGAGAATTATGATTTTCAACAGAAACGAACCATTTGCGTTCTTCTACAAATGAGACCTGGCTTGCATTAAGAAGAACACGTATTTCAAATTTCAACCCAATCGAATGCCGGAGTGAAAAGTTATGCCTTCTCAAACTTTTGTACTGAAGAGAGCATAGACTGAATGAACTCGCCCTTTTGTAGTAAAACGATTACCACAAAAGGGCTAGTTCATTCATTCTCGGTAGGATTTGCACTGAACTTTAAGCGAGCATAACTTTTGTCTCCGACGTTCAATTGAGCTGAAAATTGAAATACGCATTCTTGTCAACATATGCAAGGTCTCATTTGCAGAAGAACGTAATTGAACTGTTCTTACTGGAAATCATTTTTCTCATATCTAGCCTCCCACTCCATGATTCCAGTGCTTCTTGGTACAACCCTTGAATAGTGGGTTGGTAATCAAAAATTTGTCCAATCCTGCCTTAAATGCCGTTAGAGGATCAGCTCCTACATATTCCCGGCGAAGACTAATTATAATCAATAACAAATTGAACAATGAAGAAGCCCGATAAAGAAGAGAGGAGGAGTTCAAACTAGTCTCGATTCCCTTGGATTTGGAGGTGCTCTCAAAAGGCAAGTAAAACCTCTACGATCACTTCAACTGATCTCAAAGCCTGGGTTAGGGCAGAGCCCATGAATGCTCTTGAAAACATACAGTATCAGATAACTTTCATACCTTCTCTGAGTACTGTACAGCCCTAACTTCTGGAGCCTCTCCCAATACGAGAGCTCTCTCATTCCTGTGATGTTCCTAGTAAAACATCCTTGAACCTGCTCGACCTTTTGCAAACATGCCGAACTCATTGGAGCCCAAATGGGTTAGGCATATTCAAGATGCGGTTGAACAATCGACTTGTACAGAGTTAGCATCGTAATACTATCTCTGGACTTGAAAGTGCGATAGATCCAACCACATGTTTGAAATGCCTTTCCCACTTTCAACTGGATATGCTCATCGAACTTTCCATCATCTTGGATGACAACTCCTAAATCCCTCATGGACGATACCTGCTCAATATCACATCCTCCATTGTCTTTGAGTGGAACATCTAATTTGGACGTCCCATACGTCATTGTGCGGAATTTCATGAAACTATCAATCCAATTCAGGACCTTTCCTTGGATCCCAAACTCCTTGAGTTGATCGCGCAAAAGACCATGATCTACCTATTCAAAAATCGCAAAATAAGAGGATGCATAATTCTTTTAGGATTTCAACTGGCCCTACCATTAGGAAAATCAAATCTTTTCGCCAGATTTCTCACCGAAATTCGCCAGAATTCGCCACCTTATTTGAAAAATCGCCAGATTTTCGCCAAATTTCTTTTTACTAACAACCATATGTTCAGATATAGTCAATCATGCTTAAGTAACTTTCAAGGAACACCACCTCAAATGGTCAATTCTTCAGTTTTGTTTTTCAACTTTCATTTCAACTTTTATCTTTTGATACACATTTCATGACAAAAGTTTTCGAAGACAAATGGAAAGCCACTCACTATATTGACTTTCCTTCAAAAAAATTAATTTGTAGCACTTAGAACGCGTTTTAGTTTTTAATTTGTGAACAAAATCGAAATTTTATTGATGCTAAATAAAATAAAAATCTTTGGGACTTTTTTTTGGAATGCTAGGAAATTTATAACTCTTTACTTGTAATAGTACTTTACTTGTACTTGTTAATGGTACTTTGTTAACGAAATCTGACCAATTGCCATTAAAAAATTCCAAAATGTAACGTGATCACTCAAATAGTAAAAAAACATTTTTATACCAATGACATAGTTCATGCCCTGTATTTTGACCATATGATGTTGTTGAGTAGCTTAAACCATTTAAAGGGCGAAACAAAAAACAAACAGGGACAATCGCAAAATAATAGGATGCATATTTTTTTTTAAGATTTCAACTGGCCATACCATT
>CM021320.1:1065287-1201026 GCA_010645155.1 Tigriopus japonicus
TGAATTGTTGGCAATGACAATTTTGGAGTAACAAAGTTGTGAATTTGTTGGGCGGTTGCTTTAGTCATCCTTGTGTTTTTTTGTTTTGAACATTGAATCACAACAATGCTTCTCATTATTGGGTTCCAATAAGTTCGAAAATTATTAGGTTACAAAGAAAATTCAAGGGTCATGCTCCTAAGATAAATAAATTGACCTAAATGGAATGTCAAAACATGAATGAAAGGTGGCTTTTTGTATAACCATGAAAGAAACGGCAACCATAAGTCTTTAACTAACCAAAAGGGATTTCATAGTACACATATTGTTCCAGAATTGTACCAATGATCATCGATCCCTTTGCGGTGATGACATTGTAGACTAGCTTCAGTAAAGTATACAATGAATTTAGTGGTAGCAATTGCAGTATATAAAATGGGTTTCATGGAGAGGCTTTGGTGGGTATATTATTGTCAGTGCCACTTGAATCGTGATGTTTGGCTGTCATTGGATCTTTCAATTAGTTTGGGAAGATAGCATCAGGCAAAACGACTGATTAATCTATTACCAACACCACGGTTTACCAAGATTTTTTATATGTAAACAACATGAATTAAAAGGGCGCAGCCTTTAACAACCCACTAGATCAATTGAAAGAGTTCTTACAGGAAAAAGATGACAACTGATAGATCGTGCTCGGTTGCCAATCTTTTCCAAGTTTTTTTCAAATTTGGATCAGCCCTCAAAATCCAGAGGTACGTGGTTGAGTGATGTTGATTAAGGTTGGTAAGTAATTCAGAAGACACAGAGCAACATCGTGGCTAATTTTGATGGGGAGTGACATGGGGGTGGGCGTGGGGGAGACAAATTTGACACTTGGAAGGTGATGCTGAAGAGGAGATGGCGATAGCTGTTTGGGGTAGTATTTCACAATGGTTTGATCCCTCTTGTTCCATGAAGAGAGCTGAGGTTGAAGCTGGATTCTCAAATCTCCACGGAACGGAGATCAATGTTCTGATCTGCACAGAAATCTTTGGTGATCGGGATGCAATTGAAGTATTTGCAGATCTCACAGTCATGGATGGGTGTGATGTAGAAAAGAAGGAGAAGGCCAACGAAGAACAGAACCACCGAGGCCAAACAGATCACCACCAGGAGCAGCTTCCTTTTCCGTTCGTAACTCCCGCCAAAAGTGACGAACGGGAACAGAGCGTAGGAAAGAAAGAATCCCGAGATGAAACCGAACAAGTGGGCGTAGTTATCCACCCAAGGTAGGAGACCCGCCAAGAACAGCACTGCCGTCACGCCCACTAATTTGAGGATGGCCATCTCGGGATATTTGAGCATGTGCCATTGGTGAATAATTTCGACCATGCAACAGGCCAGTAGACCAAAATGGGCACCCGCAGGACCCACCTAAAAGGAAATGAAACAGGGATTCCACATTAGATGGATTCAAACGCAAGACCTAAAAATCATTTCACGTGGCTCTAAGAGGGGAGAATGAGATTCGTTTTTGTGTGTCCTTGCGGTTGCAGTTACAATGAAGTCACAAGAGTCATGGCATACGTTAGTTAGTTTGCGTGTTCAATCAGACGATCCTTGTCCAATGGCGCAAGAGGAGCGGGAAAACAAGTTGAAGGAGCAAGGGGGGGGGTATAATTGGATTACAAAAATAACTTTGGAAACCCCTCAAGGCTGACTGAAATGTCTCGCACGATTATCCGAGAGTTAGGGCTTGAATTATCCATGTTTCACAAGGATACCTCATAAGTACAGTACTCAGGGATTGACGCATTGTCAATACTTTTGATGTAACGCTTCTACACTAGAATGATCATGCTATTTTCTCTTTGATGGAGGTCCAACTCCAAGAATTTTACCTCAGCTCGATAGGGTACGAAGATGGCTGAAGCTAGATTTCCAATCATCCCCGAACCCAAATAAATTATGGCAATCCTTGCGGTCCCTGCCATTTTCTCCAGGTCTCGCATCAGCCAATACTGTAAAACCACGGTGATCAAAAGGTGAATGATCCTGCAAAAGAATGAAAAAGGACGAATTATTAAAGTAAACAGTACAAACCAAAGATCTTGGATTTGGTGATTAAATTCTTCCGACAAAAAAAAGTTACTGCAAACTGAGCAATACCGTCCAGACTGGGAGTTTACGATCGTCTCTCTTCATTCATGCATTTGTCGATGGCAAAAAAGTTAGTTCGACTGATTGAACCTTGGGATCAATCACATGAGAACAAAGACAAAAATAGTAAAATGCCTTATTGCCCACGACACAAGTGCAATTCCATGGAAATTGGAAGCCTTCATTCATTCACGCCAGTCGGACAACCAGACACACGATTTCTTACCCAGCATGGAGAAACAAAGGCGTCCATGTTCGGTAGAACTGATCGGGAACATCTCTATCACGGAATGGTAAAAGCCCGCACACATCGTCCAAGCAAGAGACCTGTAAAAGATCAAAGCATTAATCTCTCGTGTACCAATGTACTCTCCAACAGCAAGGACAGGAACTCCGTGACAAGGATAACAATATCCCGGATAGGAGATCGGGTCATTATTCCAGGGCTCATTTACCTGGGAACAAAGAGCAGCCTCTTCGTGGAACGTTCCGCCCACGAACATGCAATACTCTTTAGTGGTGATCTTGCACTGTCCGCGGATCCCAATGCAACAAGGATGGCCAATTATCTCACATATCATATGCTCCGCAGTGTGACCCATTTGGTCCAGGTTCTCCACGTCGGTCTTTCGGCGACAAATTGGCCATTTTGTAATATCATCTGGCCAAATGTAGGGTGCGACCGAGGCAGGCGCCTCGCAATATCTGAAATTAAACGGAATGATTAGCTTTCGGATTAGGGTTTATCCCGCGTGAAGGCAAGGCGAAGGGGGTTATTCTAATCCCTTGAGAGCGAGCTTATATCTGAGCCAAGCACTCGCTCGCTGGCACTGATGTCAGTCCCAAGTCAGATGGAGCTTGCAGGTTGAGAATATGGGACCACTTTATTATGCGAGAACAACTCGAACTATTGGTTGTGCCCGTTGTTCCAGATTCTGGTTTAGTTCGTCAAGAAACGAGGTATTAGAACATCGCAAGTGGTTCAAAGCTCGATATGACCGCGTCTTTGACGCCATTTCATATTCCTGTGGTGCGGTTCCTTTCTCCACATAAGTGGAATGCTCCGAGAATTCCTACAGTGGAAGCAATATTACAAGAAAACAAAGCCAATCTTAATATCTGAGTATTCCCAAGTATGTAGGAAGGAAGGAAATCTAGCTTTACGAAGAATGAAGACCAGCGTCAAAACCAGAAAAGACCTCCAGCTATTTGACTCACACCAAACAGAGCCAATACAATTGTACAGAGCGTAATGAAAATGAATAGACACACTTCTGTCCGTCCTTAAGTTCATTTCCACAATGCTTTATTGCTTCATAGGTGTATAATTTGCCCGGCTTGTGGTGCATATCTAAAAGCCCAACCGAAAAGTTAAGTGACATGGCAAGCCTATTAGTATCATTTTCTTTCTGCCTTAAATATTATTACATTACCATTCAAGGTTATAAATATCCATTATATTATACGAGTAGGTATTCAAAATATACATGGTTACAATTTGGAGCTATTCATCTTTGTTTTGAAAATATAAAATGAGTGTCGCGAAGCTCAACAAACTTTTTTGGGAGGAAAATATCGCGATCGATACTTGTCATCATCTATTTAGAATAGTCTATCTGGTTCCAGTGTCAATGACAATTGATCGTGGCTGGTCATAAATTGAAGATATTGGAGCTTTTACGTATCGTAAAAGCCATTAATCGAATCAATTCTTTGTACATACGATGTTATGCGAGAAGAATCGAAGATCGTCACGCCAATCTAAAAGAGTGAAGTCTTTGTACTCTGATCCAACAAATTTGACTTTTGGTCCCTCACAAGGGAATTGTCTTGTGAGTGCTTAGCCAGTACAGCAAACAACGGTTAAAGAACAAGTTCAAATGGGAACACCGTTGGGCATCCCTTTCTTGTTTGCAATACAGTTCTATTTTCTGCTCCAAATGTGCATTCATGTGGCTTCTTGTTTGTTCAAGATCTGGGCCAAATGATCAAATAAAGTCGGAGCAACGATAACTGGATCAGATTCGAAATACATAGACTCTTTTTCACCTTGTGTCACTTCAGATTGCAAAGAGAGAGAAAGGATCTAAAGCTACTTTGAGCTCCAATACATCACGTTAAGTTGGGAAAGTAACCAGAAGATTGATCAACCTGCAAAATTTTCTCGCCCTTCCGTCCAATTTCCTTTTTGTCTATTCTTGGCAAAGAATGGAAAAAAGTAGAACCGGACTTCGTACAAATTGAGTGCAAATATAGAATATTGGCTGAAGGGATTATCTCTAAATGCAAATTTAATGAGTGTTTTCAAAGCACTATTGTTCAAAAAACTCGTTCTTCAAAAAGTAAGTATTTTAAGACTACATTGGAATTGACATTCACACTATTGACAAAAACCGGCCCAAAGATAGCCAATGTACGGTTAACTTTGCAAAGGAAACCATTGCTGGATCTAAAAGTTTTGTATCACAAGCCCAACCTATAAAACGTGTGCCATCTAGTGCATTTTGGGTGGCAACAGCTCGAACTTCCCATGACACATGTGTCATAAGACACGTAAAATACGAAAAAGCACGTAAAAAAAGACAATAGCATAGCGATTATCCTTCAACAGTTTTGGACAAGCTAAGGCGCGTTGATGGCGGGACTTCACATGGGACTAAAAGTGTTTTCAGCTGAATTTTGGCATGGATCATACCTGAAATTCCTTTTCTATTTACAAGTTTTTCAAGCCAATCTTGCCTATTTTACCTATTACCGTATTTCAACCAAAAACCATTGCAAGTCCTTTACCAATCCCTAATCAACATATCAGTCACTTTGGGTTGTCCAAAACTGATGTATGACCGTTGCTATCTTCAAATACATATGGTTCATGGGAAGTGCGAGCCATTCCCGTATGAAATCCACTAGATGGCGCACTCTATGACTGATCTCTTTTCTTATGGTGCACTACTACGGATCAACCGGATCAACTTGTTAATCAGCGTCCTCTATGTGTCTAGTTGACACGACAAATAGCTAGCTTGTAGAACTCTATACTTACGCTGGATCCAATCCACATACTGGGCCCGATGATCTACGGTTCTCGTTGGGATATTTTGAATACCATTCTGATGGCCGCCACTGAAAATAAATTCAAAACAATATTGATCATTCCTGTTCTCATACTATGTATGAGAAACATAATAGAAAAGCTTTTGTCCTCTCTTACCCATATCAGAGTTCATAAGCTATTCTGTTATGCTTCTCATCTGATAGTGAAATGAGTTTTGTTACCCTTTTCACGACAGTGGTAGATTCTTTTTCCCGGCACCAACGAAAATGATGAATAACTACAAGCTTGAGATCCTATTTTCACCTTATTGTGCATCGAGGGGCTTCGTTTGAACTCTCTTTTCCTTATCGCGCCCACTATCCAGGAAAATTGACGTTATCCCATGAACAGGAAATCGAATTTTCAAAAGAGAGCAAGAAACTGTAAAATGGTTTGCAGCAGCTGGCTTTTGCTTGAAGCTTGACAAAACCCGTCCTTTCCTGGGAAACTATTTTTGAGCCTTTGCGAACACTATTGGCTTGTAAATAATGGGAAATCTTAACAAGCACATTCTTTACGTCATTGAACTTGATGCTGAGCAAACTTAAAGGTTCAAGTTTTCAGTAAAAATCAAACCATAATGTTTTTTCTTTAAGGAAGCATAACCTTGGTCTGGAAAAGTTAGACTTGTACTCTGACCTTTTCGAACGTTTTGAACCATTTTGGCTTTTATGGCGGTTGGAGGATAGGCTGAAGAAAAAGAAGAAGAAGAAGAAGAAGAAGCGAGGAAGAAAAAGAAGAGCAGGAGGATGTCTTTGTGAGGTAGGCATCCGCAACGTGGGCTTCGATGGCCTTCCAAGGTCTGGTAGCCTTTCTCTGAACACGACAGTCCAGCCAGGATGAGCAGTACGTAACGAACAAACGAAAAATCAGCTGAGTGTTCCAAGGTTGGAAAAACGCAGATTCATAAGCTTCCTCACTAATATGCATGACATACGGCAATTGTAATTGTGTAGAAGCTGGAAAGCTCGCTCAGTCATAACTTCCATTACATTCTACCCCAGATTCCCAATAGCTTTTTTCAATTATCAAGCAGACGTTTTTGGTACTTGGCTTGATACAAAGGAGAGAAGTACGAGAACGAATGGTTGGATGGTATAGGGTTTTGGACACAAAAGTGGTTGAGACCGAGAACAAACAAAGCTCAACCCTATGTGACAGTTTGCAGTGAGTCGAGGACAAGCCACCAAACACGACGTGGCACCTCTTTCGTCCTCTCATCCCCTCAGCTCGTCTCTTTCTTCTTTGAAGCCTTTGTCAAAATTGCTCGACTTTCTACTCCGAAAGTTGAGAGGGAGCTCGGACATTGGACATTTCACGCAAAAAGTAACTCTGGCAGCTTGGCAAGACTCGAGAGACTATTCTGATATGCTTTTTTGGCCTCCCATACCCACAAAAGCTGTTTCATATTGTCTTGAGGAACAAAGAAGAAAAGGAAGAAAGCGCTTCCAGGTTTACGTAACTCTCTGAGAAAGAGACGAATCCATTGATCTTGATGAACACACTCGGGAGATCTGTCACAATTTGTCGAATTTCGCGGAAAATTGAGCCCACATGGTTCCGCTAAGAGTGTGAACGTGACCTTTTGAACTTCATTGGTCCTTTTGGCTACCGGGAACAAGTCTCATCATTCAATCTCAACTTTTGGATTGAGTGCCAAACGTCGAATCTCCCGAGAACTTAATGAATTGTCGATTCGGTCCCTTTTTCTGGTTCTCCCATTCCACAATTCTAGCTCGATGTTGCATGAACTAAATTTGCATTTTCCAATTTCGTTGTCATTCCCCTCCTTCCAACCTCTCTTAGCCTTTCCTCGAGGCTCTTTCTCGTCGCTTTTTTGCCTTTTTGCATGTTCCAAGTTCGTTCTCGTTCCCAACAACTCGTTCCATCCACGTTGTCGCAGCACTCAGAGCGAATTCTGCTGAGAGACTCAGCAAAACTTGTGTTCCCTCTTGTCTGGTTCAAGGGATACACAATTCCAGTTTGGCCTCGAAATTGTCCCAGTGGACCTTTACCAAAAGAAGAGAAGGAACACAGTCGAAGAAAAATGTCTTCGATGATAAAGTGAAACGAAGCCATGAAACGATGCATTTCCCGTGCATCCTTTGTATCTTTTCGGCGAGTAAAAGACGGGGAGAAGGTCAATGCGACAAAAGGGGAGTATGACACCCCCTTTAAAGTAGAAGGTCATAAATTGCCGTCCTTCTTCCTCCAATTCCAAGGGAAATATTTGTACTGCACATGGTATCAGGAAGAACAAACACCATCCATCTTATATCCTGGAGAAAACTTTGTTGTAGGATTGCCAAGGTTCCCACATAAAACAACTCCCTCGCTTTCAGGTCAAGCAGGAAACCAATGAAGAGTGGAACGGAACCGAGTCTGTCTTCCTCAAATTTGTAGGAGAGACTATTTTTAACTTCGGTGGAAAAACCCAGGGCTATTTTAATTCATAAGATCAATAACTCTTACCCAATTGCTCCGAGGAGGAACACCGCCCACACTGCCTCCATTGCCATCCATTCCACCTTCGAGATCCTCGTTTGGACCTCCAATCCCAACTTTGGAACATTCAGTCTTTGGACTCTGGACACACCCGGCTCGATCCTTTCGGATGCAACAAGCCGTATCACGTTCTTTGAGTCGCTCTTCTTTGATATCACGGTCTAGGACTTCATCCCATCTCATACAGGGCGCATATTTGGCGCCCAAATGAATTAGAGAGGTCTGAAATAGGAGAAAAAGGCATATATAATATGTTAAAACCGTTGTGATAAGTTGATCGTGAAACGCTGCACTGATGATCAGGATAATCAAGGATAATCAAGAATGCCTGAAACTTGGAACATAGATTGGAGTAAGAGAGACATTTGGGAACCAAGGTTGAGCGGCAATAAAAACCAGAAATCGCAAAACCCATAAAATGAAAAATCTCATTTGAGACTAGAAAAACATTGGAAGAGGCCTTTTGGGTCCATTTTGGAGAGCCTTGAGTGCCATCTCCACTTACGAACACAGCAAGCAAGCTCTACCGCTCAAGAAGGAGGAAAAAGAAGGTCTGACAAGCTATTTTTGCGACGGCCTAGCTCATAAATTTTGGGTATCTGTTTCCAAAAGTGGGGGAACAATTTGCGCTCCTCAGTCTAGGCTGTGAAGGAGCAGGATGTCTTTAGAGCATGGGTACGCACAGCAATTATATCAAGCAAAAGGAGCCAAAGCTTCTCCTGAGAACTCATGAAAGTACTTTTAGCGCATATCACTCAACCCTTAAAGGCTCGAAGGAGCATGTCAGGTTCCGTCGGTCCTCTTCCATCCATCCATTCATTTAGTTCCGTGGGTTCTTCAACATTCGTTCTGGCCACAGAGACAAGATACCCTTCAAAGTTCCCAAGGAAACATCGTCTCGATATTTTCCGCTTCTGCGCATGGATGAACTTACACTAGTAAGGGAATATAATGATAGTAAAAATAATAGGAATAAAACTAATAGTTGTTGTGATGGTGGTAGTAGTAGTACCAGCAGTGTTAGTGCCTGAAGTGACGGAAAGATAAGGATGATGGGAGTACTGCGTGTAACAATAAAAAATGAGAGCCACAAGAATAACAGGAATGGGAAAATGGTGATGGAAATGGCATTGGCGTAAGATGACCTCAGGAAATGCAGTAGGCGGCCAATCTTGGGAATGACCCTTTCCGTCTCATAAATCAGTGGTTGTAGCGCGCAACGTTTGTCCTTGTTCCATATTGATAATGGACCACTGTGGAGTGATTCAGAACGCATGTCGAGTTTAAAACTGAGTTTCAGTGTGCAGCACGATTGACGGGGAAATATAAAAGAAAGGAACCAAATGTCGTCTTCGAAATTAACGAGCTAGATTCAAGACAAAAAGCAGGAAAAGGGAGTAGCCAAGGAACAGTCAGCTCGAGTTTCATGGAGTTTCCGCCCCTCATGAGGTTCCACTTTGGGGCCACATTTCTGTAGCTTTATCAGTTTAAAGCAAAAAAAGTTTGCTCTTTTCATAGGCAAAGGAATAAACGAAATGGAGGAGGTGCCGAACCGGGTCGAACTTTCCCTTCATGTTTGCCTCCTTGGTTCATCCGAAGGAACTTGTTCAACGCCGGATTTTGACCTCATTTCCTCGCTCGGAGCCCATACCAAAAATGAATGAGCAAAAACTACGTAACGTTCCCAAATCAAGTGGAAATAACAAGATTCAGCTAGACCGCACAACAATACGGTACGATGAGCTTGTGTGGGTTTCGTAACAAGGTTTGAGTCTCGATGCATAATGCAAGACCCAAAAGCTTTGAGTGATCCATGCTATCAGCGAGTTCCAAACATGCAACCACCCTGGTTGTGTATTCAGAACGTCTATATGTAAAGTTAGTTTGGGGAAATACTTTGTGCCAGCAAACCATAAATGTGCCTCGGCATGGATTCCATGGCATTCGAGTCTCTTGCACTAAATGAATGTGTAAGAATGGAAATGCAGTTAGTTTCGAGAACGAGCCCAAAACAATTCATTTTTAATGGCGCATTAGCCAAGTCTCTGTGGAAGGAAGAGTGTTCCAAAAAGACGCTACGAGATTCACAACGCAGCTTGGAATCTCTTAAGTCGGGAACACGGGGTAATTCTCCAACAACGAGAATGCTCGGTTGGAATTAAAATATGCGGTTCAACTTCTGGCCTTTACTTTGGCCTTGGAATTCGTGGTTGATTTCAGACCTGATGTCACCAACAGCCCCTCCCACTTTTCAAAGCTCCACATCAGGCTTCTGACTACCCGAGCAATTGACAAATTGATGAAGACTTACGGCTGAGGGTCCAATCCAGAAATTGGCCGGTTCCAAATGGTCCACTGGCTCCAATTCTAAATTGGTCACGAGAACCTGAAATGAGAGGAGATTCCATTGGAATAATGCTACGCTGTAATCTGCAGGAACAAACATAAACGCGCTTATCAAATGTGGCCAATCGTAGTTGGGCCAGCAAAATGGAGCAGACCAATGGACTTCGTTCCTTTTGTACTATCCAAAGCCCTGCTCTCACTTGAAAGTACACAGTCGTTTTAGTCCCTGTCCTGTTGGCCATAGAACAGTTTTTGAGACCAGAACAAGGATACGCCTGCCATAATCTAGGACCTCTTTTACATTAGATAGAATGTAGATCTGAACCGATCTGAAACTAAGGTTTTTGGCATAAGCGATACGTACAACCATCTTCCATTCCGCCTTAAAACCCATTGAGATGGATGACTAGTGAAATTAGCCAACCTTCAGTTCATTCCAGACGCGATGTGCTCCAATGTTTGAGTTATTCAAAAGAGGCTGCCATGTCCGAGTGAGCCAGAAGAGTGGAACGACTCAGAAGTCAGAAGAGAGAAGAGAGAAGAGAGAGAGAGAGGAGTGAGTGTACGTACTAGAAGTGAACTCTGTTTTCCGCCCTTGGGAGTTGGCTAGCTTCTGGTGGCCAGAATAGGGAATGGAGAGACCGATGGTTGGTCCTCACTGAAAAAGGCAAATCCATTTCTATTCTTCTCCGTCTTCATTCTGAGCATTCTAATCAAGGTCAAGAAATCAAAGGAAGCAGACATGCATACGCCAAGGGAGATTGTCTGTTTGTGAATGAGGCTTCCCATGGATCTTTGTCCAGATTGAGGCTGAGGCTGAGGCCTCCTACGAACCTCACATACAGATACGCTGTCGGGCAGAAGGCAAATAGAATATATAAATATCTTATTTGTCACAGAACATTCTACGAATAGTCCAATTCACCAAGTGTAAGCTCTCTTGGCTACGTAAACATCATTCCCTTCACCTAATTATGCAGATTTTCGAGAACAAAAATCGTACAAACGCTAATGAAGGTGACTAAGACTTGCCGGAACTACCTAATTTCTCCATTTTATGGTCCTTGAATGCTCATACATAAAGCCATGAATTCCTTATGAAGATTTATAGCAACCACCTTTTGTTTCGGGTGTAGAAGCCATCGAAGATGAAGGAGAACACGACAAACAGAGAGAGAAAGCTTTGAGGAACGCTTTGAACACTTAGAACGAGGTGTGTGAGGCAAAAGATAATGGAGCCCACAGACCTTCCATCTAAGCTGAGGAAATCCGGTTCCATTTGCCGAATGACAGGAGCACCGGGCATACCCCCCAACCAACTGATGGTTCTTCAAAATCAAAGGGTTTCTCACAATGGTGTTGCTTCCCCAGACATTGATCATTTGGAACAGAAAAGAGGGACCATTATATGGATCGTCATGGTAGGTGCATCCTGATGGTTGTCAAAAAGGATAGATCATCAAGAGAGAAGACCCGTTGATGAGTGGCAGCCTTAGGGGCGTTTCTCCTTTAAGTATCAAGTTACATTTTACGCGAACATGCCAATGTTTGTCCTTTTGGGCTCTGGATCCTTCCGGTTATGGATTTCTAGTGCCGTATTAAGTACCGACAAGAATACATAGAGACGCAAATTTGTATAATAGCTGAAAGGTCGATACATTATCGCCTTTGTAATCCAGGAGACAAAACTTGTCATAAAGTATATTGCATGAGAGTTAAATAGTGAACAGCTTGCCATTTGAGCTCGACTTCCTTCGTTTCTTAAGCACCTTATTCTTGTGTCAGGTGTGCATTTTAACGTTTCTTTGCTAAAAATAAATCTTTTTTGACATTTACCTTGACATTTGGCTCATACACTCGTGCACATTGCAATAATGGATGAATCAATGTTTTATGGCGAATTCAAAGAAGTTCTCCGACAAAAAGATATTGGACTCGATGGCCAAACAAATTATTAGTCATCGTTGGGAAATAAAAGTATGTTGTTCCCATCTAGTTTAGAATACTGAAGCGTTGCCATGTAAAGAAAGGTTCGTATGTATGTATCTCCAAGTATCTCATGTTTCTCTTCACCGCCAGGCATTATTTCTCTCTGAAACAAAAATTGCACTTTGAGTGCATTTTGCAACATCTACCGTGTTGCAAAATCATGGCCTCCAACAAATTTCTCGCAATTCACCTGAAGAGTGGAGGGAGATATCTAGTCTTAAGATGTGGAAATGGCCTCCATTTGGTCGTGCCTAATCGGGGATTGCCCTGTTTCCAGGGTTTGTCAACATTGATCAGTCGCAATGGCACGATTTCTCATTTGGATCTCAAGAGTCCAGAGAGAGAAAGAACGAGAGTAGTTCGCTTCGCCAACATCTAAAATGAAACACCGCTCCTCTTTCCTAGTAAGCCACACAAGTGACGTCGTGACATTTAGTCGAGTATCGACTTTGGTTCCGGCCCAACCAGGGCACTAGAGATCCACTCTTCGTCTTCTTCTTCCTTCTGCTGCTGTGCCTGGAACCTTCACCATGGACCATTGTGGCTGATGTGGCGTTGTGTGAGTTGTGAGGCCGCTTCTCTCAAACTCCTTCGTCTTGTTCCCTCCCTCACTTCTGGTTTCCCTTGGGTCGAGAACAGCGGCAGTGAGGGATTTACAGAAGCAGCTGTTTCACTAGCTCGAGGCTGTTGCTGCCTTGTCCGACTATTTCCTGAGAGTTATAGAGGTCTGCGGCCTTCAGTAGAGGAAACACACCAACGAGCAAGTTGGCCAGGATAGGGACTGCTGTTGCTAGTGGTGGTTTGGGCTTTGGCGGGTTTCAGAATTCATACTCGAGCATTCGAGGTTTCAAGCAAGCTTAAGAGCTCATCCCGAAGAGGCAGAAAAACATGGAGGGTAGAAAAATTGGTCGGAGTGCGCGAATTGGTCAAGTAACTAAAGGGTCCAATCGATTCTGGGCCAACTGCAAGTACTAATGAGAGTCTTTCACTTACGAAACAAATAAATCTATCTAAAGCTGAATAACAGATTATCTCTCATGTTTTTGTCTAGACGGGGGCACGTCCAGGTATAAACATAATCACGGAATGTTTTTCTTTTGTCTTGATCAGATTGTTCCTCCCTTCGCTCACTTTTGGACTTGTCACATTTACAAATTGCTTTACTGTATCTATACGGAGGCCTTTTTGTGTAAACGTGCCAGGTTTACTATTTTCTGGTTCTAGGACTTGCTTGTATTGTAGAAAGGCAACGTGATGGGAAGCTTAGCTCGAGCAGACATTCCACAGATAGTGACACCTCCCTCCTAAGAGAGGAGGACATTGTCGACCTTTAGTCGATTCAATATCGGTAATGGACCATTGGGTTTTTGTCGGATACTCGGGGGGACAATAAAGAAGAACAGGAAACACGACGAATCAGAGTCCAGCAATTTTTTGAACGCAATATCAAAAGCGCCGAGCTGTTCCATCAATAGAAGTCGTATTTGCTAACGGGCACTACATGGAGCTGTCAGTGTAGGTAGTCATGTGTCGATGACCTTTAGGCGAGAATAGTTCTTACCATTCCGGCTTTCTTGTAGAGGTCGATACCCACTGGGCCCACTCCATAGACTGTCATTGATATGAGCATCACCAAGATTTGAACCGTTGTCATCCAGTAAGTGAAATATGGCCGATGATCACTGGAGTTTCCACCGAGTTTTCGTTTCCGATTGGACTCGGGTGGACGGCGAGTAGCTCTCCTTCGGGACGAGACGACACGCCCGACAACACCCATGCCATGTTTCCTTCGATCTGAGTTGTCAAATGCTGCATCTAGTAAGCGGTTCCATATCCGAGAGGCTCCTACATCGGAACTCATCCGTGGAGGCAAGTCGGGGGCATCGGGTCGAGGTAATTGCCAACTGCATGACCTGCAACGGAATGAGAAGGCCACATTAAGCTTAACCTGTCAAGTCCGCGTGCCATTAAGGCCAATGTCACCAACATCCCCCAGACGACTTTGCCTCTTAGCTATTTGATCCGGCTTCTAAACACAGTTCTGCTTCTACCTACTGCCAACGAAACCAAACCCACCCATTCACCCAATAACCAACCGACCAAACATTGTCTGACAGAGCATGCTGGATGTGGGGATTGGGTCTGTTTTTGGAAAGATGTCGCCTTTTTCCAACTTTCGGTGGCGATCTTTGCCCTCTACACTTTGCCCTTGGAGGTCGAGGACTTGAGGCTATAAATATTAAATGGCTTTATGTAACCATTTCGCGAGACAATTTGAGCAAACATTCAACCGGGCCAACGAGATGCTGGCCTAGACATTTGAGAAATGCCGCATTACCTCGAGCCCAAAACGAGAGACCTGTCTGAACTTTAGCCAAAAAGAAAGAAATAGGGTGAGCGCAAAGAAACATTCAACCACAACTTTTATATCGGTCATCAGGAACTTTTGTGTCGTGTGGCCTATCCCATTTCGAATTTGGTCTTGATCTCATATTCCAGCTCCCTAGACATTGGACCAAAGGGAGCGGGCCATAATCAATTATTGACGTTGTGTGCCAATCAAAAGTGTCGAACAAAACATGTTTTTTCTTGTTCCAGAGTCATGGTCAATGCACAATAAACATCATGGTGTCGCCCTTCAAATCTGACGGTCCTGTTCTTTCAATCTTTTGTACTTTCTAAGGTAGAACAGTTATTTGAGTGCCCTTTGATCTTCCATATTGTCGTTGCGCAACCTTTTCACGTGGACAGAAGGCTTAGGTGTGCGTTTAAAAATTGGCTCAATTTCGAGAGTACATTTCAATCAAGAGTTACAGTACATTAAATTTGTGCAGACATCCGAATCGTTTGAAGGAAAACTGTCTCTGTCAACAAAACCAACCAAGACCATTGGTCCTTATTCCAAAGAATGAAATGAGAGCCAGAAAAAGCCACAATATGCATCCAGACGAATCATGATGATTGAAAGTACATCCACAGTCGGATCAGAGTTGGCTAAATCCATTAGTCTGACTGCCTTCTGGAACTACTAGATCCTAATAATCCATGTAATGGAAAAATCAACACTGATGGAAGGCTTTTAGTGGTAAAAAGCCTTCGTTCACGTAAAGTGTTATGTTGCTAATGACCAGAGCCAATAGTGTTTTATGAATAATTCTACGACTCACCTGTATTGGTCGGAGTTGTAGGCGATCCGTTTCTGGAAACTGAGATCATCACCATCACAGTTGGGTTTGGTGAAGAAAACCTGCAACAATGAAAAAGATACGAGGCATTCAAAAACTCCGTAGAGCGGACACCATCCCGATTCCAGCGTCTATCTCTGACATAGCTTAACGATCCCCTTTATGTCTTCCAAACCATTGACGTGTCCGGAACAAGTCAATTCGAATATATCCCCCTTTTTGCACCATTGTTGAAGCTGCCAGCAATGCTGAAATTGGGTCACTTTCCGGAACATGTGCCTCGAAGTGGGCCAGTGTGCATTTTTTCTCTCTTTCTCAGCCAATTTATGCAGACGCCGTTCATTTTCTGCGGGAAAATTGCAACATTGACTATTCGTGTAGCGTGTTTGGTCTGTACCAGTTCCAAGTATGCATACGGGGTGTTAAACATTTATATTGAATATGAATGTGGAGTTTAATGGCCTGAAAGGCTAGCCAGACGCCAGTCAAAATACCTTTCCCATTGTTAAGAATTGGCAATCATTTTCAAGAAGGTTGTCTAGATTCTTGGTGAGGGGCCATTAGTGAGCCATGAGATCCACTCGGATCCAATTGAGTCCCATAAAAGAAGAGAAGTTTTCCTATGAATTGGGGAAGTCCCACTTTTGCTCAGGCTTCTCAAAAAAAACCGCAGGAAAATGTGACGGGTCCGTTCTAACTTTGTTTGGGGCATTTCCTACAATGGCCAGTTTGGCTGGCCTTTGAAAGAGGAACTGTTCCAACGATCGGCAAACAAAGAGCATTGTTTCTTTCCTTCTTGGGAATCACAAGCAGGTAACTGATGTGCCTGTCGTTTCTCCGATGACTCAGATTTGACCCATGCCAATAATGACAATGAGTCAGCAGGTGTTACGAAATCAGTGTACGGTAATACGAGTACGAATAATCATTTCACAATGTTTTTTTTTGTTCACACTTTTCGCAAAAAGCTACACACAATTATCATACGTTTCTATTGCTTCTATTTATAGTGCGCTTTGTACGAAGCACTACGAAGGATTGACTCTTTTGACTTTGAGGAGAGGTTTAGGTGTAAAACATCCCTTTACATGGATGTCAAACCAAGAATTAATTTCATTATTTCTTTAATTGAAGTTCGTGCGTAAATCGTGCAAAGAAAGCAGATTACAGTTTACACAGACTCTTATTAAAAGAAATATGGGACTCCTATAAAAGTATGTTTTTATCATATTTGATATGAAGTCTCATATCCAGACCTCAATTTGTCATTGAAACAAGGTCAAAGGGCCGAACCTTTTATTCCTGTTCCAACTGAAGCTGTTTAATTAGTTTTTTTTATAGCTCAGAGCCAGGTTCGTTTGTCAATACCAAGAACCAATACTGGGATTGATTGATTGATTGAGTGCAATGCCGAGAATACATTCAGCGCAAAGCATTAAACATTATGAATCCCCGCGGTGCTCTCAATATTGTTACTTTGATGATCCTCCTTTTATTGACAAGCATGCCTTTTCTCGAGGACCCCCTTCCTGGTTATGACCGAGTTCTTATATCCAATTTCCATGGCCTCTTGCTTACCTCTTCGGCTGGACTCTCGCCATGCAAATGATGAGAGGATGGAACTCTAGGAAGTGGAGGAGGGCACACAGCCAGGCCTCCAGACTGCTCGGCCTGGTAGTAGGCCGCAATCCCTGTCATGGAAGGCTGATAGCTTCTGGAAATATCATGCTCTGCCACGATCTGATGAATGGGCACCTTATGAACCATCAGGGACTGGAACGAAAAAGGAACGCATCATCAGCAATGTCCCTCTTTGTTTCGGCCTTCATCTCCGTCTGGACTTGCTTGGGATAATGAACTTACGTTGATTAGGTAGGACATGCCTTGACCGGTCATACTGCTGAGTGAATCTTTATTTCGTGGAGGTTTTGTGATTTTTAGCACCATTTTGTCTCCTTCGAGCTCTGACGTGAGATGATGGTCGTATCGGAAGCGAGAACACCCGTCGCCAAACTGAGGATTGGCATGAGTTGAGTGCCCTCCACCATCTCGGATAGCGTACTCGTCTTTGACACCCCCAAACTTTTTGATGGCGATCCGACGTCTCCGTTCCACCCAAACCATCTTGGACATGGCCTCGCTCGTGGGATCCACACCAAAGAATTTGGCCGTGCCCACGATGACATATTGACAGGATCGCTTAAGGGCCGCATGCCATCCAGCCGTGGTGGTCAAACGACCCGAGTTCAACGTACTGGGACTGAAGGTGTGGCTCGGAAGAGCATTGGGTATGCTCACGGCCGAGGGCGGGCTATAGCTGACAGTGGAGCGTTGTGGTGGCACAACCATCCCAGCCACTGAAGGGTTGATTGGCATCTGACTTGCCCGGGAGGACACTAATGAGGGCGTGGCGAGACTGGCCTTGGGGGATGTGGCACTGGATGAAGCCACAACACCCACCACGTTGGAGTTGAGAGTTGAACATCGCGGACTACCGGTGACAGATTTCCTGTGAGGGAAATAATATGGTTTATTAGTTCAAGGCAGCTCTTAAAATTAGTCTCAATTAGAAGTAAAACTACTCTGATTTGTTGCAGACAGCTCCTAAATAATAGCTCATTAGACGGAACACCCACACTCTTTATGCTCGGTAAAACTTTATTGATTATGCGATTTTGCAATGAGTGAGAGCCGTCATTTCGACCCGGGAAACCTTCTTTCTTGCCCAGGGATTGGCTTATTATTAGATTTTCTAATTAGGACACGCTTTTCGACAATTAACTTAACAATTATCAAGATATAGAGCCTTGTAGCGATCAGGTATCAAAATTGCCCCATGAAGATCTTTGTAATTAATGTGACGACGGTTGATACTTCACTGTCAAGTAATTATTTGGGAGGAACACCAATGAGAGTGTCATACTTCATTTTGGTTTATGAGGGATTTTGCAACAAAGCGAATGGCTTTCACAAGTTCAAAGAGAGCCTTAATCTCCATCAATTGGACTTGTAATTTTATGCCGATCTAATTACAACTTTGTCAGGTAGGGTTTCATCACTAATTCATTGGATTTCTGCCATGGACAGAAACCGGATTTTGCCTTCAATCAAAACAAGCGATAACAATGGCCTTGATAATTGATCCTCATTTTCGCTTCAGATTTACTTCTTGAAGGCCTGCAAAGCTTAACTACTGTAGACAAGGCGAAATAACGGTTCACCCTTACAATAAATGACATTCTTAACATGACATTCCCTTGTTATTCGGAACACGAGAAGCAGTGCTAGTCCGCTAAATTGGATTTTAATCCCTTATTTCTTGTTTATCTGATTGTTTCAAACCTTTAATTATTAGAAAATGCAATTTCAGATCAATTCGTCTCCGCTGACATAGTTTTTCAATTGTAGGTTGGACGGCAATGAAATTGATATTGATTTTAATTGTTTTATATCCTACTGACGTTTTTTTCTATGTAAATACCAACCAATTTAAACATGTGGAAAAGTAAAGCATTTTTAAGGTCAAACCATGAAACCGCCAACAAGAAATTGTGCAGCTCAAAATAGTTAAAAAAAAATTTGAAAACCGCGTCCAAAGAGCGCATAAAATCGACATCGCATTCCTGTGGCATGACACAAAAAATGCTTACTAGGCACCTTGTGCTCTCTGATTACAAATTGGCTTTGAACTCAATTTGGAGTAAGAACCAACCAGGTTGGTACGTATTCTGTCTGTTTTTGCGCGAGCCCAATTTACTACGGATGAGCGAGAGAAGTAGAGAAGTTTTGCAATTAGGATTTGCGGGCTATTTTGCGAACAAAAAGTTGGAACCCACTTGATCTGATCGAGGAAAGTGAGAAAGAAGATCCAAGCAGAACACATACAACTACGTTGGGGATAGATTCCAAAACTAGAACTCAAGACTGGGTTTCCTTGGCCAAACCCGCTTTTTGGTTTCATTATTTTCCACCGAATATCTTGCACCCTCAACTCTCAACTCACATCCGGTGGTCCGCGAGAAAGCTGCAACTTTGGCAGCGTCCATTCTATCACCTTCTCTGTCAGACTTTGCCACAAAGTCTTGACTGCATTTTTTGCGCCTCTCTAGGTCTCTTGTTAAGTGCTTTAGTGACCGAGTTTTGCAATGCAGTATTAAGACTTCTTAGAGTAAAATCCTGGATCATACTTACTGCACGTGGTTCTTGATTAAATCTAAAAATTGGTTCAAAATCATCAATCTACTGTTGGCAAAAGGCTAACAAAAGAATATAACAGGTGATCCAAAAGCTTCTAGAGAATTGTGTTCCACTTGATTTTACTGAGAACAAACATCACGGGTTGTTAAGAGTAAGGCAAGTTGTTGTGGTTGATTTTGCGAAATAGCAAGTGTTCAAAGGCATAACAACGGAATAAAAGTAGACTATCACGACTGGTAAAAAGGTACAAACGTTAGATTTCTCGTGAAAACCTTGAAAACCTTAACACCAAGGAACCAACCTGCTGAAAGACGCACATCTTTTCAGATGATTTCTCGTCTAAATATATTGTCTTTGCATTTTGAGACATGGTCCAATTTGCAGTAAATTACAACCACTAATGATTTAGAAGATCTGAATTTGTGAGATGAAATTTCGGGGCTTCTCTTTGTGTAAACCGCAGAGTCATAACCTGAGTCAAGGCTAAATGGGGGTCTTGTGAAAAATACCAAGGTGGCACATACAACACAGATGTGGAACAAAAAACTTCAAAAGCTCCTTACGTTTATTCCATGATGGAAAGGTCTAGTCAAATTCATTGGCGACTTAAAGTTTGCCGAGTCAGATTTAAATAGAATCCCTGAACTAAAATCTGAGTATATCTCGTCCAAAAATAGTTGACTTTGTTATGACCATTGTCGTTCCTCGTATTTTCTCTTAAACAACCCCCGGAGTGCCACTTTAGTTTGCCTCTTTTGGAACATTGTGAAAATTTGGCAACTGAAAGGTAATTGCTCACAAATCCTTGGAACTGGCTACTTCGTCCTCGAGCCTAAATAATCACTGGGGAATGAGGACCTGGTCATAACGTATTTTAATTCGAGGCCATTTGAGAATGACGGTTTTGTACCTTTCCAACTAAGGACGAAAATGGTTCCAAAAGTTCCAAAATGAATTCTGAATGCTAAAGTGAGCCATTGGGCACAGAAGAGTTAGCAGTCGGAGTGAAGTTCTTTGGCTTGGCAAAGTTTGTGGTCTAAAAATGACATTGCCATGCAAAAAGCATGTCCCTTTTAGTTCCACATGAAGCACAGAAGTCTAGGCATTGCTGCATAAGCCATTGCATTCAACATTTCCAAGAGGGTTCCATAAACGTGGAACGCTTGAGGACTCGGTACTTTTTAGCAACGCCGAGTAGGACATAAAAAATTGCATGCAATGAAACCAAAGAAGGTATTGATGAAACCTACTGATAGGCTAACCCAAAACTCGTAAAATAATGAGAAAGCCACAAAGTCCAAATTTCCCTGCCCGTATTTGCAAGTTCCCTGAACATATTCATATCCCACTAACCGTATTGTTATTTATAACTACTCTATTTGACAAGTTTAAAAACATACACCCTGGGAGACTTTTTTTCCTTTCGGCCAGATCTGTGCCTGATTTCAATGAGTCGTTATGAAGACCTTTGAGGTTTGATATTTCTCACATACGAGCTTCTGGTGAAAAAGGTGAGTAAATGCAACGTCTGCCAAGAATATGAAATCTAGAGGTCGGCTACAGAGATTGGAATTTCCGGCTCTGGGGTTTTCCCGCATTGGACTCGGAAATTTGAAACATACGTGCAGCCTTGCAGCAGCCTTACCATTCTTTGTTGCTTGGGAGGGATGAACTCAGTCCAGAGTCAAGATCCTGGTCTTGCTGCAGCTGTGATTGTTGTAAAGTGGTAACCGCACTGTTCGCACTACTGCTGCTACTGCTATGGCTATCGAGGAAGACGTTATCCTTCATGGCCAGAGAACCAGTTAGAGAATCTCGTTTGGTTGACGAAAGTCCTGAGGACATGCCACTATCGGTCTTGGATATGCTGTTGTGGCCTTGTCCGGACATGCCAGCACTGTTCAAAGTACTGCCCGCACTCATGACACTAGCCGTATCCCCACATAAGCTGGCTGCCTCAGAACGACAGTCGGAGGAAGAATTTTGCCCGCTGTTGGATGGGTTTTGAAGGGGCGTGGTGGAAGAGGAAAGGGAAGGGCGGTTACCCCCGTCGATTGAGGCGTCTAACAAATCACACTTGGAGTTTTTCCGAGAGAGGGCTTCCAATTTGAGGAGGCTTGTCTTGCTCGGTTCTGGCTTCTCTTTTCCATCAGGAGGTTCGCGGGTGAGAAGTGTGAGCATTTCCTCGGAGGTCCGCATTGGAATCCCACCTTGCATGAGGAGATCTTCATCGCTGAGACTGTCGAGATTCCTATCTGTGCTTCTGGACATGAGACGCGAGTTTTGGCCACCGGCCGACTGCGGGTGAAGGCTCCCTCCATGGAGGGCCAGATTATGGTCATGGTAGCCCGATATGGGAAGACAATCATCCGTGTAAGACGCCAGACTACGACTATCATCAGGATAGACCAACGGGTTCCGGCCGTAATTGTCACCAATGCCTTGGGCCGGACAAGGGGCACGCTTATCGGTTCGTATTCGGCCCAAAGTGGCGTAGGGCTGTTGCATGGATGACAATCCCATTTGATTGCGTCCTCGACCACTCGATCCCATGGGGAAGTCTTCCCTTGGGCAACAATTGCTGCCATAGTTATCACTTGGGGGATTATTGGACCTTCTGGATTTACTAGGTCGACGCATCGTATGATGGGCAGTGGGTCGATTGGACATGTAAGTGGGTTGGTAGTTGCTTTGGTCCATATACTGCTGATCGTAATCGTTGATGTAGGTGGTGCGCACGAACTTTCCATCAAAGTTGCGAAAAATCTCATAGGGTCGAGGTGGAAGGGCCACGTATGGTGCCGACATTTCATACATTGTTGCATTGTGATCGTTCTCGAGAAGCTCGGAGCGACTGTTGGAATTCTGCTGCATCCGGTCGAATTCCATTTGTTCTTGATGGCGGAGCAGTAGGTAATTTGGCTCCTGGGGGGCTGCTCGCTGTCTCATAGCACTCGCCCTGAGGGTCCCTGTATTCCCTGTGGCGGCGTGATAAGGAGAGGCCTTGCCGGAGGCATTAGCCGAGTCCAGGTAGAGCTCCCTCGAACCGGCCCTCGATCTTGTGGAGGGACCTCCTGGGGCAGAATTTCCTCCTCCCCCACCTCCACCACCCACTGAACCACCTCCCGTTCCCTGGCCTCCAATAGGATTGTGATAGACATCTTGTCTGCCTTGGCGGTTTGGCCTTGACGCCCCATAGTGATGGTCCTGAAGAGTGTAATGGAAATCTCGAGATTGGCCCAGTTGGCTGTTGCACCTCAGGGATCCGGGATTTGAACCTTGCGACGAGTTCTGGTGATAGAATCGATCATCACCAGTGCCCATAGTGCCACCATCAATGGCAGTTGCAACCAATGGAATTTGCTGAGGCACGGGGGTGGTATTACCACTGGTATGAGTGGCAGTACCTCCGTTGCTATTGGACACTTGGCCGATGTTATGACCAACCCTAGTCGGTGGAAATTCACGTTCTTTACCCTCAGGAGACTGGCGGTTCTTGTGGTGGTGATGCTGTTGTTGCTGTCGTGTGTGGGCACCGGGAATGGGTGTGTCCCGACCACCACGCCTCCCGGGTGAGCACCCTGGCTCCCCCCCTTTATTGCTCAGATCCGACAATCCTCTAAGACCTTCGCGACTTGTAAGTTTGCTCATCGTAGTTAGACATTGTGGCAAACCAAAGATCAAGAAGCAGCTCTTCTACTTTTGCAGGCATGTGTGAGTTCAATCTGGGTGCTATTTGCTTGGCACTCACAACAAGCCCTTGCCCTGAAAGTGGAAGGAGAAATGTTCGTTTATTGCATGAATGACGGCCCCAAAACCAAGGACAAGGACTAACGGTCAATCTTTAATAAAATAAGCAAAATGTCTTCAATCTTTGCTGTTCTTGTTTATCGTGAAAGCTCCACGTACTCTCCGTAAGTGGGAAATCTTGTTCAATTTTGTTCTTGGTAATCCAAGCACGTGAGTGTTTGTTCTAAAACTACTTTTCGAAATAGACCTTCGAGTGATAGTTAATCATGGCATTGAAAGAAATAAAGACATGATAATAGTGATATGCTTTCGAAAGGTAAATAACTGTCTTCTTTCCAATAAGCCCCAGCTTAATTTGGCAACAGCCTTGGGCCAGATCAAAATAAATGGGTTCTGGCGCACTTTCTGGCACCAACCATTTGGCATTTGTCGTTCGTTTGCTGTTGCCGACCACCAACATGACTGCTTCCCCCCAGAACGTACATGCACAATCATATCTTTTCAACGACTTTGGCACGAAGCACAACTCTCATATTTCTCATCTGTCCGACGACCTTTAACCTTCAGAGTACCGTGACATTTTGAACTATCAATCTCGTTCCCTGCAGATTCTCAGCGACTTAGGTTCACCTTGGGACATCTAAGGCACCTTTTTTGGTTCCAATGTTGTTCTTGTGCGCCAGAACATGCCGTGATTTGAATCTCCTTGAATTTATGGTGTCCTTGGTAAAATCTTTCACGTTGTACGTACAATTCTTGGCCTTAAGCAATGGAGTGGACTCATTCGGCTATCTTTAAGAGAGATCGTGGCCTCGTGGCTCGTGTTTCATTGCTGTTGGTTTTTGCTAACACAGCGTAGAATTTCAATCCAATCATTTACCAAGAGCATTTCAAATGGACCCCGGATACGGGAGGGACATTTCATTTGCACACCAAGCCATTTGAGCACTGATGGGGGAAGCTGCTTTACTCGTGTTGGTCCATCAAGGATCATCGTTCAACTTAAGCCTTTACCTCCTCCTCTGTCTTACTTGATGGCTGTCCCTTTCACCGAATCTAGGTCAACGCGTACGAGAACCAAGTGATCAAATTTGTGCCACGCAGTCAAACATGTAGCTGTGCAATCGAAATGAAGTTCTCAAGGGAATCTGGAAGCACGTATCCACCTCTGTTATTAGGGTAGAAAGTAATCATCAAAGTATATGCAACGTGGTGGGCATACAGATCTTGCCTGCCCTGGCTACAGTGGTCTCAGATCAAAAGGTGCTTCTCACCATGAAGTTCCTTCTCATTTCCCACGCACCACTCCTCATGCAAGGTTAACAACCAAAAGACGAGAGTCCAAGACGAGAACTTTAGGTGGCTTCAGAAAAAATCGATACCATCTTCGTCTCATACTCTCTTTCTCTGGATTACTCCTACTGGTGCCTGTGTGTGTGTACTCTTTCTGTTCCTTTGTGAGTGGTATTCAGCATGGTGCGAGCACTTTGGCCTTGCAGACAAAGTGGTGGTGGTGCCAGTAGTGGTGGTCGTGACGGTGGCGTTAGCAGCATTGACAGACCAGCCAACAGTCACCTCGTCTTCGTCTATTTCTCTCGCTCTTGAGCCTTGCCGTTAGTTTGAGCACGGGATCCGCTCTTGTGAAGCTGCTGTGCCACTTTTGGCTGAATAAAACTGCCCTCTACTACTGACTAAGTTCTCTCGTTGTTGTGGAACGAGGAACAAGCCTTGGGACGTGAGAGAAGTTGGAGAAGAAGCAGAAGAGCAAGATTTTGGAACGAGGGGAAATAAGATTGCGAGTTCAACTGCGCCAAAAAAGGATGAAGAAGGAGCGAGGAAGAAAGAAAGAACGAGCGAAGAGAACCCGGGTGATGTGAATGTTGGCTCCAATTTGTAACAGAATTGGAGAATGTGAAGGCGTAAGAAAAATGGACTTGGATCCAGTTCACACACAGGTGTTCGTTGCCTGCAGGGATGGTGGATGCCATTAGTGTATTGGCCTCAGAGAGATGGAACTGAGTTTTGAGGAAGTTTCCTCGGTCCTTCTTTCGTGTTCCATTTTGTTCAACTCCTTGGGCATTTGAAAAATTGGGTCATGGAACAAAACAATGGCCATTTCGGTGATCCATTTCGAAGCAAACTGAAGGGATACTACAAGGACGTTGCACCAAGCATGTTCCATTGATTCAATGGAGGGCGTTGTACGCATTCAGACCATGGTTCATGTTCTGCATTTCACGCCTTACATCTCGAATAATCTTTTGTTTTGCTTCGCTTAATCAATAGTGAATGGCTTGCCAGTTTTTTTTTTCAAAAGAGCCTTTTGTGTACATAGCAGCTCTTGGTCTAGACAAACGGAGGCTCATGCATAATAAGGGCATTAAGTTGTCAAGTGCCACGAATAGGCCTATCTTCAATCGAATGCATTGATTAGTGGGAAAGATAAAAAATGGGTCCGTCGGCCAGATGAAAATACTCCAGCACTCTAAATTGACGTCTAGCTAGATAAACTAGAGTTTATTACTGCTACCGTATCAAAAGCCATAAGAATCATCAATATGTTTTCAAAAGTCTCTTTTGTAAAATAACATATACCCACGCGGCTGGTGGATTTTTTTCGCATTGTTTCACTGTATGGCAAAAGGTTCAAATTCAACTATATAGCAATTTCAAATTTGTCAAGTAAGTAAATACACTAGAATTTCAAATCATTTTAAGGTTCGTTCAAAAAGAAGATAAATTTACATTGTTCTTATTGGCCGGGTTTCTTGTTTCACTTTTTGGCCTTTTTAGGAATTTGTGGTCATCAAATCCCGGAAATAAAACGTGAAGGAAAAAAAGATCGATTTTTCTTGTTCTTGTCAAGAAGGCTCTTCGTCTCTTTACTCCTAGATGGACAAGCAGAACAACAGAAAAGAAGTCAGTGTACCTTGTTTCTGTATATTTGCAATATGATTTGCTAATATGACAAACCATGAGCCACACCAACAAAACAAGTAATTTAGAAGCAAAATTTTTAGCTTCATATATTTTACTTCTGAAATTCCTTTCTTATTAAAATATTTTAAGGAAGAGATTTTCTGGATTTAAGTACAAAGTCAGTTAAGTTTGATGTTATTTTGTAGTTTTCATTGCCCTTGAAAAGGGGGACCATTCGTGAAACACATTTTCAAGGTCATGGTATGATGATTCTTCATAACAATCATTAATTTTGCTTTTCCATTTTCCTCACATTACATACCGATCATTCAAAATGACTTTGGTCATTTAAACTAAATAAAAGAAAGTATTCATTTAGAAATTCGTTTTTATTTTTTTCTTATTTCTAAATCTAAATCAGGAGTAGTATTTTATTGTCCTGATAGGACGTTTGAATGTCATGGCCGACCAAAGCAACCAAACTTCAGCCAAGCAAATTAATTTTGGACTTTTTCCATAACAAATTTACAATCGAAGCAAATGAGTTAAATTATGAGGTGGGACTAACCAAAGTTGACGATTTTCGAAAATAGTTTATTTCCACTTTTTCGTCAGCTATGGTCGTATGAAAGGCTTCAAAGGCTTCAAAGGCTCAGGAAAAAGTACTTTCATGACTTAAGGCCAAAATCCGCGAGTTTCTTCGACCAATGCTTGGAAGCAATAATTTACAAATGTAATTTTGTCAACTGTATTGAAGCTTTGACAATGAAATTGTAAGGGAAGGAAAAAGCCTAGATTGTAAAAATTCGTTAATTCTGCACGCAAATTCAGGCCCCACGACATAGTAAAATATCGTCTCTAAGATTTATAATTTTGGTTCGAATATGAGGTTTTTGTTGAATAATGTGCGAAGGGACGGCTTTTGACTCCAAAGTTCCATTTAGTTAAAATACTAAGCACCAATTTTTCATAACACAAATACAAACTCACGTAAAAGAACGTTTGGATGATTGAAATGGAAATTATAATTTCGTTGCCTCACTACATGGTTTCCTACATAAATGGACTTAGCTACCTTAAAAATGAGATTATGTCATGCAAATTATCTTGAAAATCGATGCCGATTTGACGTTGAATTAGAATTAAAAGCCTTTGAGTTTTAAACAAAGTTTGATAGACAGAGCGCTTGTTATCTACAAATAGGGTCGCACTGTGAGAGTTTCTTGGACCAAGGAGTGAAAGTTGAACCAGCCTTAGAAAAAGAACTGTAGAGTTTTCCACAAGAGCAGGTGTGGATTAATACTGAACCCAAAAAGTCCATTCAATTCCTTTTCAAACATTGTTAACGAACAACCTATCATGTACTACGCAATAAAAGAAACCAGGAGAATTATTTACGCAGTCATGAGTGTCTTTATGGCAACCACCGTTGCAGTTGAATTGATTGTAATGTGCGATGGAATAAAACATGTCTTATTTCGGCCGTTTAGCTTCGTTTTCCTGATAAGACAACTTTTGTAATTTCTAGATTTCTTCGTAAGATGTATAATTAGAAAATGCTAGTTTGGATAAAATGGGTTCAAGTCCTTGTTTTTATGGGGTCTCTTGAATTTTTAACACCGTTTTTAGGACCCTGAATTCTCAATGGTTGGGCTTACAGGATTATAAATAGCTCAGTGAGGAAATAGAGAGAGAGAGAGGATCGAGGTTCAAAAATGAATCCATCCCGCATAAGAATAACAACGTGGTCGTATTGGTTGACCTTTTCTTTCAAAAACACTCGTTGACATTTCAAATCCTTCGAAGATGGTTTGTCAAGTTTTAAGGCCACAAGGACATCGAACATGGTCCTTCAAAGAATACCAAGTATTTTACTAATTTTTTCATCAGGTTCTAAACAGAATGTACCAACACTTTTCAACTTATTGGGAATATAGATATATCTAAAAAGAAATTAGTGCTGAGTTGGAAGGGAAGGTACTTGGGGAAGATGATTTCCTATATGACTGATTCAACAATGCATGTTTTGAAGCTGATTCCTTCGAGTAGGTCGCTAAATGGATATGTCTTGTGCAATGCGAAATGACTTTGAAAGGCTAAGACGAATAAGGATCTGCTTTGTCTGAATTGATCTTACTGTACCTTATGAGGGAGCTTTCTTAGAGACTTCGCTATCCTGGTGGAGTAAGTTGAAAGGATAATGTGCATTTTACGTTGTTTTCATTGCTTTTCACTCACTGCAAGATATCACTTTCACAACAAACAGCACTTTTTAAACGCAGAATGGGACATTCTTGAGCTTCATTTCGGCAGTCAAGGGCTTTCACCGGGAGGGGAGCTTAAAGAAGAAGAGGCTTCTCAAACAAGATGGAGAACCAAGGAGGGAAACTGAATGAATTTCTGTTCCAACTGAAGGAATAAGTTCACGTGTAAAAGATCGACTGGGTTCCCCACTCACAACGACAAGGAGGATGAAACAGCTCCAAGCTCTCAGATAGAGTCCTTGAATCAGTTCATTTTCGATGTCCTTGTTTTTTGGTTGCAAGTGAGAAGCAAACTAGGACTAACTCACGCCAAAGACTCTCCCAACTTTCAGTCTTCTTGGTCCAGCCTTGGCATGACTGCCGCCGTTGTTCCTAGAGGGCTGCTATTATTACTACTATCACCCCTACCGCCACAACTGCTACTACCACTTGCAATGCTCCACGTTTGGAAGGATCTCAAGGAAGGAAAGAAGGAAGGAAGACTGACTGAAGAGACAGCTCAACTGCTAGGCAAGATCCCCACGTTCATTGCCTCTGAAGGATCCCACTCACTCACTCACTCACTTCCGTACAAGCCCAAGAACTGGCTGGGAGACAGTGGGCGAAGAGAATTTCCAAATTTGACACTCCAGCACAGTCAGTTCGAGTGACAGCCACGGGAAAAGCGACGGTTGGCGAAGGCCAACCCAACCAGGCAGTCTGATCTGTTTTCAACAATGGCCTTTCAACCCAGGGAACCGAGGGAACAAGGCCACAATAAGGAAGGAAGCTATGGGTGCACGAGGAAGAGGGAGAATGGACCCGTTCCGACCACCAACCCTTGGAACACGAATGGTTAGAGGTCTCTCTATTTCACTTGAGTTCCTCTGTCGCTCCCAAGAGCGCCTGTGTGAAGGAAATCAAACTTTGGGCCATCCAGTGGCTCTCTGGCTCTTCAGCAGCTTGTTAGTCCACTTATCTCCACTTCTTCATTCTTTTGTTGCTCGCAAGTTATCTTAGCTTTCCCTCAACATTGAAAGGCCAGCCACTTGATAAGAGAAGGCAGCAGCCAAAGAATTGGGAACAGGGAACAAATTTGGAGCGCTCTCGCTCTCTCTCTCTCTCTTACCCCCCATCGTTACGATAGATGGGGGAAAGAAGTAACTACGGTCCCTGTCTCAAGAACAACCGGTTCAAGCCTTCTTAGGTCCTCTTGAAAAAACAGCTGACTGGCGAACCAGCACTCCAAAAGGCCACCAGGCTTGTTCCACTTATCTGCGCTCCCCTTTTCCTTTCCCTCCCCAAAGAAAGCTCAAAATGAGGAGGGTGATCTTGCCGTTCATGGGTTGTTGGGGCAAACGACTGAAGGAGAGGGCTCGTCTGTTGCTCTCAGAGTAGTCGCTGCAGATAGCTCGTCTCTTTGTTGTTGTGAATCGGAATAGCATCTCTGTTCCAAGCGCAATCGACCAACAGAGGTCGCACAAATGTTCGAATGGATCAGTTGGATCAAAATACTTTCTCTTCCCTTTTTAGATGAAGGCGCGAAAATTCCTTTCTTAAAAGAAAACATGTTTTGAGCACTTTCGTCTGCTTTTTTGTTGGCGTGAAAAGAGCAAGATAAAATATTGCAATTTACGTGTATGTAGTAAAGAGTGATTTACGTTTCAACCAAATTTCATCGTGTGTTTTTATCATGTTAGATTCACTTTCAAATATCAATCATCCGATTTTTTCACTTTTCATACTTGACTACTATACTGTATAAACTATGACCGCCCAACTGGATGCTTTTGTCTAATTTTGAGGGGATGAAACGAGATTCTATTTTCTATTTCTATCACTTCTCTTTCCATCGTTGCTACCTTCGGCATTAGTTTAGGTGAGCATCAGTTTTCTTGACGCTTCCTCCAAGTCTAAAATTAGACCTCAATCATGACCATATGATCCTTGAGGTATTTGTTTTCCTCTACTTCAGTTTGACCGTTTGCATTGACCAGTTGAGATCTGATTTGCTAAAGGGTACAGAAATGGCCAAATTTTGGGTAAGAAATTGCACCCACTTACTGCAGGAAAATGTCCAATACTCCATTTTATCTCCATAATGGTTAAGATCTTATCCACATGGTTGGTTCTATTGGTGAGCCAATATTTGGAAGTGTCTGGGCATTGCATCTTTTGGGAGCCTCCATCGAGAGCTAGTTTGGGAAAGCACAGCAACAACATTTGTGGCGTACCCGAAAATGATGACCACATGTCCTTGTATTGTGGTGGAGTCGATGTAAGAAGCAAATATTTGAACCCAGGTAAACGTTCGGAGCTAAATACATTCCCTAACAGGCGCAACACTTGGATCACGAAGGTAAATGTGCTATTTGTGGCGACGAATGGGAAGCTGAGGACAGACCACATGAAGTTCCAGGCAAATACGCCACTGGAATCATCGGGAGGAGCTACTTTGAACCAGGCCAGGTCTAAGATTTTTCCCCATACTTTATCACAATACCACGGTTTGACCTTATTGCTCTCCTTTCAAGGTTATTGAGACGATCATCGACGTAGTGGCAAATCACAAGGGCTATTATTACTTCAAGCTTTGCGTGAACAATAATCCAGATAAAGATCCGGATCAGTCATGCTTCGACCAACATCCCTTGAAATTTGAGGATGGCTCTGACATATATGTCATCCCCTTGGATTACGACAAAGGAGCCCGCATGATAAACAAGGTGAAATTGCCTGAGGGTCTAACCTGTTGGCAATGCATCTTACAATGGACTTGGATTGCTGGCAATCGTTGGGGTGTAGGTCCGCAAACTCCATTTCATTACACGGAAGATTGCTTAAACGACGAGGAAGGGAAATTGGGCTGCGGAAATCAGGAAACATTTCGAGGTTGCGCCGATATCTGCATCGGACCAGGGTAAGCAAAACAACTTCATGTGCCTAACTGAAAGCACAAATGTAGTAATAAATGTCGTTTGTGCGGCTAAAGTTGTCCTAGGGAGCTTTGTCAGAAGGCGAGCCCATTTCCCGCCAATCCTTCGCCTCCCAATGTGATTCCACCCGTGGAAGATTTGGACAACCCTGATTTGGAGGAATACATCCCGGAAGGATCGGAACCCGCTCCAACCCTTCAACCGGTGACACCATCTCCCTCTCAACCGATTACCGGCACGTCTCCAACCTCCACGGGCACCACTTTGGCACCACCTATGAGACCTTGTGTGCAAACTGGCATCAAAGATGAATTCTATAGTGATTTGGGCGACAACTACTGTCAAACCATTTGTTTAGGTCATCCCATGTACTTGTGCAACTTGTACATTTGCTTCTGCAAAACCGATTGATTTGCTAGAGAGCAATAAATTCACGAAATGTTGGAAGACTGGTTAAACTATTTGTTGCCATGTAAACTATGAATTTCGCGTACCCCCGTCTTTTTTTAAATTTGAGGGCAATCAAATAATGTAAAGGGGCAAGAAGAATCAAGGCTGGATTGGCACTCAAAAAAACTGTTAATAAATCTGACATTCGGAATAAATCATTAAAAATGTTCAATTTTTAAGGACCATGATCAGTTTGAACCAACGACCAAATTCTTGAAAAAGTGCTGTGATAACACTTGGGAGTAATTATTACATATTACTAAACTATTTTGAGTTTGACACAATTTACGAGGAATTTTTCATCCTGTTTTTCGACATTCGATTAAAAATATACAATTATGTGCAAATGGAGCGTTTCCTTACATTTTAGAGTCACAAAATACAATGGGAAGTCAACTAACACATGTTTTGTTAATATTTTTTTTAAAGACAATTCAACGAATATCCAAGCGACTGTTAATAAAAAGCTTTTTCAGTTCAATAACAATTGACTTTTGAGAACATGAACTATGATGAAAGGTACATCCTAAAAAGTTCATTTAAAGGATATTTTTCCATTTACCTTTGATTTGCGGGGTCTGAAAATTACTCAAGGTATGTGTTTGGAGATAAAGTGCAAGAATTCGTGTGCTTTGCAGGATTCGTGCATCTTGCAGAAACTGAAATGAAGCCATTTTTTGAATCCTTCACGACTTCTCAGTACAATGGTGCTCAATTGAATAGTTGGATTCAAACTCCGTCACAACTTGATTTACTTACCCTGGTTGTCTTAGTTTTTAAAGATATTTAGTGTTTTTTCGCTTCTTAGCAGCAAAGCATGCATGCAAAAAATGCCAACTCTTATCTTTTACGCGGCTCATCGTTTTCAAGTTAAAAGTGGAAATGCTTAGAATCATCTTACAATATGCCAAAATACTACAATTTTACCTGAGCGGGATCAAGGCATGATGGCTTAACAAACAAAATATTTCAGAAAGTCACTCACGGCCTTTTTCCACAAAGAAAATTTAAGGGAACCATTTTTTGGTTACAATGACATCTCATGTATTATGAGTATCACCATTACTTGGTTACAATCACATGTCATTGAACAAGGATGATTAAATGATATTTTGAAATTTATCCTGAGAAGTAGGCTGGCCTTAGAATTGAGAAACGAATATGGTGCTGGAAGTTAGTTAAACTCAAGACTCTAAGTTAAACACAACCTTTTCCAGAAAATTGGCACATCCTCCTGCAATATATTTTTGCATGAGCTCGCTGCAGAGTAGGTCGTATGTTAACTACATTTGTCAAGCTTTCCAATATCAAGTCGACTAAACATCGCCAAAGTAGTCTTTGTCCACATCTTTGTGCACATGTGATGTGTTTCCAAATAAAACTAATGTCCTGAGAGTGTTCTTGCCATTGTTGTTCTTGAGTACACTCTCAGCACCGCAGAGGTGTTCTGTATTTCAAAGTTGTTGATGCTTAGAGAGTATACTCATATAGCTTTTGGCAGCTAACATATCACCTGATGAGCGCTCTGGCCGGCCTCCATGTTGTGTGTTGTGGTTGCGTGAGGTAAACTTTCATTCGGAATCTCCCACAACATCGTCATTCCACGGAAAATGGCGACACTGACCAGACTCGTTTCCAACCAAGTAAGAACCATCATTTCATTTGACCCTTGATCCTCTTAATAAATCCCCGCGGTTTGATGTATGATCTAGACTCTCCGTTTGCGGAGTGGCTTGGCGTCCTCGTCCTCGTCCGCCTGCGGTCTGCACACGTCGCAATGGGTGGCCTCGGTGGCCATGAGCAAGTTCGACAAGAGCTCGCCCATGCCCTACGAGCACTTGGTCAAGAACTTGGAGATCGTCAAGCAACGCCTCAATCGACCCTTGACCTTGTCCGAGAAGGTGCTTTATTCGCATTTGGATGACCCGCACAATCAGGAGATTGTTCGAGGCCAAAGCTATTTGCGGTTGCGGCCGGATCGCGTGGCCATGCAGGATGCCACGGCTCAAATGGCCATGTTGCAGTTCATTAGCTCGGGGCTGCCCAAAGTGGCCGTGCCTTCCACCATCCATTGTGATCACTTGATCCAGGCCCAAATCGAGGGCAAGAAGGATTTGGAGCGAGCTAAGGATATCAATAAGGAGGTGTATAACTTCTTGGCCACGGCTGGAGCGAAATATGGCGTGGGATTCTGGAAACCCGGATCGGGCATCATCCATCAAATCATCTTGGAAAACTACGCCTTCCCGGGTAAACCCCAAATTAGATAATTTGAGCGACACGTGATTTAACAGGGTTGAATTTAGGTTTACTGATGGTGGGTACGGACTCGCACACGCCTAATGGCGGTGGTTTGGGCGGTCTCTGCATTGGTGTGGGTGGTGCTGATGCCGTGGATGTTATGGCCGATATTCCTTGGGAGTTGAAGTGTCCCAAGGTGATTGGCGTCAATTTGACGGGCGAACTCAAGGGTTGGACCTCGCCCAAGGACATCATTCTCAAAGTGGCGGGTATTTTGACCGTTAAGGGTGGCACCGGTGCCGTTGTCGAGTATACTGGACCCGGTGTGGACTCCATATCTTGCACGGGAATGGGCACCATTTGCAATATGGGGGCCGAAATTGGCGCCACCACCTCCATTTTCCCTTACAATAGTCGCATGAAGGATTACCTGAATGCCACCAACCGAAGCGATATTGCCAACCTAGCCGACCAATACCGAGATCAATTATTGAGTCCCGATGCCAATTGCCAATACGATCAGGTCATTGACCTGAACTTGAGCGAGCTCGAACCTCACGTGAACGGTCCCTTTACGCCTGATCTGGCCACGCCCATTGATAAATTAGGAGAGATGGCCAAGAAGCACGGATGGCCATTGGAGGTCAAGGATGGTCTCATCGGGTCTTGTACCAACTCCTCTTACGAGGATATGTGTCGTGTGGCTAGCATCATTAAACAAGCTCTCAAACACGGTTTGAAGGCCCGAGGCACCTTCTACATCACCCCTGGGTCTGAGCAGATTCGTGCCACCATTGAGCGCGATGGTTTGGCCGATATCATGCGAGAGTTCGGAGGCATTGTCTTGGCCAATGCTTGTGGACCTTGCATCGGTCAATGGGACCGACGTAATGTGAAGAAGGGCGAGAAGAACACCATTGTCACTTCCTACAATAGAAACTTTACCGGTCGTAATGATGCCAACCCTGCCACTCATGGTTTCGTCACCTCTCCCGAGATGACCGTCGCTCTGACTTTGGCCGGAACTTTGGACTTTGATCCCCGAACTCAGACCCTGAAGGGCGCTGATGGCAAGGATTTCAAATTGGACAACCCATATGGCGATGAGCTTCCATCCCGTGGCTTCGATGCTGGTGAGGATACTTACCAACATCCCCCGGTAGACGGTTCCAACGTCAAGGTTGATGTGGATCCCAATTCCGAACGGCTCCAGCTTCTCACACCCTTCCAAAAGTGGGACGGTGGAGACTTGAAGGACATGCAAGTTCTCATCAAAGTCAAGGGAAAATGCACCACTGATCACATCTCGGCTGCTGGACCGTGGCTCAAATTCCGTGGCCATTTGGAGAACATCTCCAACAACATGCTAATCGGTGCCGTCAATGCCGAGAATGAGGAGGTCAACAAACTCAAGAACGTGAAGACCGGCGAATACAATACTGTGCCCGAAGTGGCCAAGTCCTATCGTGACAATGGCATCAAATGGGTTGTTGTGGGCGATGAGAACTACGGCGAGGGCTCCTCTCGGGAGCACGCTGCTCTTGAGCCTCGATTTTTGGGTGGTTCCGCCATCATTGTGAAATCCTTTGCCCGAATCCACGAGACCAATTTGAAGAAGCAAGGCATGTTGCCATTGACTTTTGCCGACAAGTCAGACTACGACAAGATCCAACCCGACTCCACCATCACCCTCAATGATTTGGTTAACTTCGCTCCTGGCAGGGTAAGTTTTGATTGAAAAAATTGGTGTTGGTTTCGAGCTCGATTTTTACGATCTTTTGTTTTTTACAGCCCATCATTGCCACCATTAAGCAGGCTGATGGATCCACCCAGGATATCACTCTGAATCATACGTTCAACGAGCAACAGATCGAATGGTTTAAGGCTGGATCGGCTTTGAACAGAATGAAGGAGAAGGCCGCCGCTGCCCAATAAACGACTGACTTAGAAATTTGGGCTTGTTTAAATCTGTAAGAAATCAATATTCAAGCACTGGTTTGCCATTTATGAAAAATATTTGCATCAAGTGTTCATAGGGTATATTTGAGGGAGCTGTAAATTGTCTCAAATTATCAATCAATAAAAAACATTCAAAATTTACCGATTTTAGTCACGTCTAGAGGCTTTCAGAAATGACTTCAGGGTTGTTTCGCCAAACCAAATTCCAACGCATAGTCCACAAAATCTATGGATGGATTCATTCTCTTCATGGACTTTGAATTTACAGATTATCTAATTTTTTATATCTTATTTTCAAATTTCTGGGAAATTGTCGAAAGTTCCTATTTGTTTACCTTATTTTCCTTGTATTTCATTGCTTTTGAATTCATGATAAGATGTTGGCTCGATGGAAATAGACCAAGAAATAGGAAGGACTTAATTACTCCACATCTGCGAAAGGTAGGGATGAGGTCGAATCAGTCACAGGTGGGATTTACTTCGAAGTTGAAATTTTGGTACTAGGAGGTACTTCCTCCTAATTTGGGACCAACTAGGTCCCAATTTGCTGCGAATTTCGTTACAACAGGGAATTAGATCTGTTGTATTCCCGCCTTCACTCTATGCTCATGCTCGTACTAGTCATTTCCATTATGTATATATACCGTGTCCTCTTGGAAGAATACATCTAGTCATTTACCAACATCGCCTCATGCAACATGGCGCAGTCGGTTCGTGCTGACCTGCGAGCCGACTTGTGACCTGAGCCTCGACTGCATTTGGGCGGAGTGAGTGGTGCCTTTAAGAGGGTGGTGCCTCAACCGAGGGTGGCGGAACTATCGCGTGTCCGGGAGATCTTGTTTCCCCGGGACGTTTCCCGTCACGGATCCGACAAGATCCCACCATGGGTCCGGTAACCCCACCAATTCCACCATCGGCGTGGAGACCACCATCGACGTGGAGACCACCATCGACGTGGAGACCACCATCGACGTGGAGACCACCATCGACGTGGAGACCACCATCGACGTGGAGACCGACTCGCCCACATCGAGCCCAAACCCGTGGCCGGCGCGATTCCCGCCGTGATGGCCGGCGTGATTCCCGGAAGTGGGCCACGTAATTCCCACCAGTGCCTCAATGGAGGATGGCGCCTCGAGAGGAGGATGGCGCAGGACCGACGCGTGGCCGGGAGGGCAAATTCCCCGGCACGTTTCCCGCCATGTGGCCGACCCCGCCATGACCAAGATCCACAGTGGACGAAAGTGGCACCACCATGGACGAAAGCGATGTCATTTGGTGGAAGAAAGCGATGCCCTGTGAGGGAAGGCAGATGTTATATTCTAGTCATGTCTAATTCATTTCTAGTCCCTATTGTGATATCTTGTTAAACAATCTGTGATATCCAATTTTATACACATATTTTTATACATTTATTTTACTTGCCCCCCGAAGAGGGAGATGTTGTATTCCCGCCTTCACTCTATGCTCATGCTCGTACTAGTCATTTCCATTATGTATATATACCGTGTCCTCTTGGAAGAATACATCTAGTCATTTACCAACATCGCCTCATGCAACAAGATCAAATGTTTTTGAAGGTAAAAAAGTAAAATTGGCAAATTAACCCAAAGCTTGTCTCCCAAAAAGAATGCAAATGACTTAATTACTTCCAAACAATTTTTGCGTTCGTTTCGGTGAGACCCTGGTTGTTCCTACTATTCCCACTTTCTTCACTTCATTTGGAAATTTGGAGTAGTTCCTTTATTTTGCAATTTTTGGAGGATTTCCCCGTTGCCCAAAAAAGTACCGATTATCACGGAGTTTTGAAGAGAGATTGGATATCCGCATATCCAAAGTTGCGTGGTTCTTACGAAATCTCTTGACGATTGCAAAAGCCAAATCTGCGACGAAAACAATCACCTCTACCATTTCCCTTACTATTGCAAACAAATCTGGTGAAAAAAAGTAAATAACTAATAATCTAGTGGGGCATGATATTATCAAACGCATGGACTCCAACCCAACTACGTAAGCATAGCCGTTCCTGTCTAACACAAGGATGACCCAAGGTCCGTTGGCTAAGTCTAACATAGGTAACCTTACCTGTTATGGCCTATTGAGACTGTAACACCAAACTTATAACATTCTTAGCAAGGAACCGCACAACTGTGATTGGTATTATGTAAAACAATTCAAGACCTCTTTGAATGAAAGGAAACGTGATGATTGAATACTAAATTAAAAAAAAATTATATTTTGAGTTCAAATGTAATTGAATACCCCAGCACGGTTTTGAAAAATTGATCTCAAGTTTCGATGGAAATGCCCTAACACTGAGATAGGTTTCAGAGTCAGGAAACCAAGGTGAACAACTTTAATTTACTGAGTTTTCCAAAGTGAGGTCTAGATTAAAAGTTGTATACCTAAAAAACCTACAAAATAAACTATTTTTTAAAGATCTTGTTCGTACACTTTTAAAGCAGATTTTGATACCCATTGCTTGAAATAAATTGCTTGAAAATATGTTGCTCATCTGATGAATTATTTGTGTTCACTCGGTCCATTTTGACCCAAAAAAGCGGAAAACCCGTTCCAGGTACAGTCAGGAGCAAAAGTATTCGTAACCTCGAAAATTTTATTGATTTTTAAATGATACTCGATTTTTGAAAAATACATTTAAGAACCATTTTGCTCCTTAATTATTCTTTTATCATTTAAAAGCTATGATACTTCTCTTTTTAAAAATTTACAAGATTTTGGTTAAAAAACTGCTCAGAACATGTTTTAGACCAAGAGCAAAAGTATTCGTAACATTTTGTCAATAGTTTATTGAATGCCCTTTTTGCTGAATTACACTTAAGAGACGTTTTTTATAATCATTTACAAGATTTTTACATACATCTGAAGGAATGTTAGCCCATTCTTCATAACAGATTTGCTCCAGTTCGTCAATTGTCTTTGGACGTCTTGCACGGATACGGACTTTTAATTCTCTCCAAAGGTTTTCAATTGGATTAAGGTCCGGATTCATGGAGGGCCAGTCCAAGACCTTAATCCGATTGTCCTTCAACCATTTCTTGACCAAAATGCTGTTGTGCTTAGGGTCGTTAGGGTCGTGCTGGACGACGAACTGTCGACCAAGCCGAAGTTTCCGCGCTGAACTCTGGAGATTCTCAGCCAAGATATCCCGATATTCTTCTTTTTTCATTGTCCCATGAATTCTCACGAGGTTACCGGTGCCTTTGGCGGAAAAGGAGCCCCATAACATGATCGATCCTCCACCGTGCTTGACCGTAGGGATGGTGTTTTTTGGATGAAACGCTTCTCCTTTACGTCGCCAAATCCTTTGAACATCGTTGTGACCAAAAAGCTCAACCTTTGTCTCATCTGACCAAAGAATCCTAGACCAAAAGTCACTGTTCTTGTCAAGGTACTTCTTGGCAAATTCCAAGCGAGCCTTCAAGTGTCTATCCTTGAGCAAGGGAGTCTTCCGTGGGCGACAAGACTTCAATCCTGCTTTGTGAAGTGAGCGAGCAACAGTAAACCTCAAGATGGACAATCCATTTTCACTGAGACTGTTCCGGATGTCCTTGACCGTTGTTCGAGGATTATTTGTGACCTCTCTGACAATCTTCCTCTCAAGTCTGGCTGACAGTTTCCTTGGACGACCGGATCTTGGGAGGTTTTCAACCGTTCCGTTCTTTTGTGCCTTCTTCACGACGTACTGAATCGTTGAAATCGGGATGTCCAGAAGCTTCGAAATGGCTGTGTAGCCCTTGCCTCCATGATGAAGACTTACTATCTTCAACTTCAAGTCCTTGTCGAGCTCCTTGACCTTGGTCATGATTGGCTGACTGTGAAGCAATTGTTCAATTCCGTAAAATTTATAAGATCCAAGAAAGATCTAGAAAATCTTGGAAAAAAGGAGACTAAATGACTTTTCTCCGGCTTTCCAGAATGTTCTACATCTTTCGATCAATTTTTTCTGATGAAAAATCTGTTTATAAACCTATTTTGTTAACTTTTCAGTTTAGTTTCAGACATTTTTATAAAACAATTGCGGGAAACTGGTATTATTCTTAATCGGAAAAAAATATTACATTCTTACAAACTTCTTAGCATAGTATTTAATTGGATATAAAGGATTTTCTGGTTTTCTCGTCACGTTACAAATACTTTTGCTCCTGACTGTATATGAACACTCAAATTCCCAAATAAATCATACAATACACCCAAAACATACATATTTTTGAGGAATAATATGTACCAATTGATTTCAGAACATTAGGTTAGGTTAGGTTTCAAAATGAAAATTGAGAAAAAAAAATTGCACAGATGTTTTTTTTTGGGGGGGGGGATGTTTTAATACCGCTACAAGGAATGGGAATTCCTGTAAAGGGAGTTAATGATTAATATAGTTTATATAATTAACGTTTATACGAAATTTTTTTTAATAATGTTTATTGCGATATTGCACATTCTCATTGGATACATACAATAGATTTACAATATCTACAGTCATTGGGCCCATTCTGAGTTCTTAGAAGGATCTGAGAAGAAATTTGATCTACCAATGAGTTACTGTTGGCAAATCTGTACAACCCTTGAAAAGTGGGTTGGTGAGGAATAGTATTTAAAAATTTGTCCAATCCTGCGATCCAATCGATGTGTCTTCATATTTTGTGAGAATTTTAAGGACCATGGTCAAATGGTCCGAAATTATGATGTTTTCATAAACAATATGAAATTCATGAGAATTCACTAGAATTTCATGATCATGAATTGGACCAAAATTGATTTTTTTAAATCTTAAAAAATTTCACAAAATTTGCATTGAGGGTCTGCCAATAAGACCTTTCCATACTTCAAAAGCTATTAGTCAAAAAATTGTATTTATTAGTGTGATCTAGGAAATAATATATATTATTTTGACATGCTATGTCAAAACATGCAAAAATAAATAACTTTTATTTCATGTTGTAACATCAAAAATCTATGGTATTTGGTAGGGAAATTGAGTTTTTATGTACTCGGAGCGTATTTTCGCTTTTTTGGGCCAAAAATTAACCACTTAAATTCAAATAACTCAACATCTAAGCAACATATTTTCAAGCAATTTCGATTCAAAAGGTATTTGGTAATTTGTGTTATGAAGTTCAATTTCAAATTTAAAAAGTATCCCATATATTTTGAAATAGTTCTTTGAATTTGATTACGATAAAAAAAATTCTAAAATGTCACTCTAGACTCGCATAAAAAAGTATAAGCTAATCGAGACTCATAGCAGTCATTACTTGAAAGAAAACGAAGGCTTTTAAAGTCGCGGATCTAGTCAAAGATAATATTTAAATTCATGTTTGATTATTTTCGAAACAATATAATTATTAATTCTTACCATATAGTTAGAGGGCTTTATTTGTGTTAACGGTAATCACCAGACTCCATGTGAAATGTCACATTTAACCAAATCTAAACCTTACCAAACCTAACCTAACTTTAGCCTGACCTAACCCAAGTTAAACCTAACCTAACCTAACTTAAGCCTAAAGAAACCTAATTCAAACCTAACCTAACGTAATTCAAACCCAAGGATTTCTTAATAGTTCCGTGGTCTATGTTTACACCTGAGAGGTATGACGTCATTTCTTATGGAGTCCGGTGATTAACGATTAGACTTAATTTGCCACTTATCATGGGGTTGCTTTGTAGTAATACTACACCGAACGTCGCTTTTGGCGATATCTCAGCCGAAGCTCTCGCTGCAATTTCTACTTCTCTTTTGCCCACAGAAACCGAATGGGGACTGGAGTTTGAGAAGAAAAATCGTCGAACTTTCTTTCTTTTTGGTTCAAAAACGCCATGAGCAGACTTATTTCCCAATGTTAAAAAAATGAAACTTTCCTTCTTTACTCAATGAGCCACTGTACATCAGGATTCAGGACGGATTTAAAAAATACACCTTGTGTCCTATTAGATACCCTGAGAGTTTTTTCAAATTGGAATTTTTAGAATTTTTTGAAAAAAATGTTTTTTTTTTTCAAATTCAAATTGGCTAACATAGACCAACACACATTGGTTCATGCTGGTGATTAGTCAAGAGCATTCAATTGAACATTCTGCTGATAAGGATTATGTTCAATAACAAACCAGAGTACTTCTTCTTTGTAGATTTTGTAGTGATGTGAGGAAGTAAATTGAAGCTTAATTTAGGAACGAGAGACTATAACCTTTGATGTTCAATTCAAGGGAATGCTTATAGGTCGATTGTTGAGGTATGTTAGAAGAATAGTAGAAGCATATCTAAAAGCATAGGATAAACACCAAAGAAGCACGTGCGACGGAGTAGAAATAGCCAAGCTCGATCAAGTTTTAATACATAAGCTGTGATTGAAAAAACGCAGCTTATGCAACAAAACCTGATCGAGCATGGTTATTTCTACTCCGTCTCATGTGCTTCATTTGTGTCACAACCTCAACAACCGACCTTATAGGACGGTTGCATGTTAACGCACTTAATTCAAAAGCGAGAGTATAGCAAAATTAAGTCGCATTAGCATTCGTTAAGTATAAACTCTCCCCAGCTGCTGCGTTTCAAACACAGGAGTTGTCACAAGTGGATTCTCGAGGCCGGTTAATCTGACTTGATTTTGGTGTGCTCTTGCTTTTGAATTAGGTGTGTTAACATGCGGCCTATAATATATGTGTTGGAAAAATTGGTAGCATCAAAAAGTGTGCTCTCAAAAAAAAATCGTTCTGGCTAGTTTTGGCATATCCAGGGACCAACAAAGTTTGTTTGTCTTATTTTGGGGGAAGTGGGAAAGGCAACTCACAGAGTCAAAATTTCCACTTTTATTTTTTGGTGCAATCCAACATTTGTGTTTAGTTTATTTGTGGTTCTTTGGACCAGCATTTCATGCTCTTCCTGGGGTGTTCATGTCGTAGAGGTCTCGTGCCAGAAAATTGGGATTGTCCAAGCAGAACTAGATTTGTGGTTGCTGTTTATCTGCTCAAACCAACACTTACTCATTAGCTAGTGGGAGGGTCGACCACCTGGACAATTTCCAACTCAATTCCGAACTTTTCTACTTCAGCAGCACAACATACAAAAGTATGTAGGCCATAAATACCAGAAACCCCAATAAACCTTTTTTATCATCTGAACATGTTTGTCGCCTTGAATGAGGAAAGACGTGTTTCATACTGACAATGCAAATTGAATCAAAAATCTTGCGATGGCGGAAAAATGCACCTCGAGGAGACGAGAATGTTCAGAATTTATGATACTCTATTTTTGCGATCATTGATTGAGTTCTTGTCATTTGCTATAAGTCGAAATATCTAAAAAAATCCGTCTAAAGTTTGTGTTTAGAAAAAGAACCATTTATTAATACTTTGACGGCTGTTAAAATTTTTGAGGATTGATTGGGTATAAATTAGGAAGGTGTTCACAAAGTCTCAAAATTTCATTTTATTTATCAACCACTGAATTTCACTGGACTTGGAGGCTAACGAAAAGAATCATAATATCCAGTAGGAAGATATCAACAACGTTCTTCTGCAAATGATATTTTGCTTATATTGACTTGAATACGTATTACAAATTTCAGCTCAGTCAAACGTCGGAGCCAGAAGTTATGCTCTGTTAAAATTCAGTGCAAATCCTGCAGAGAACGAATGAACTAGCCCTTTCTAGTAAACGTTTTACCACAAAAGGGCGAACTCATTCATTCTATAGGGTGGCCCAAAAGTTCTGTTAAATTAGTTTCAACAATTATTTATTCATTTTAATCAAAGTGACTACACCTGTTACTTTTTATGGTTACTCTCTGGTCACAGTGAGGCAACTTTTAGCTTTGATATCACAAAAAAATTCTCATGATATACACATTTAAAGAAGCTTTTTGTTGGTGGTGCCACAGTAAAGTGGTGCGGGATTTGATCTTCAAACTTGGGGCAAATACTGCGAGCTTTTTCTTCTCTTTTCGATACTTTTTCTCTAGATGAATAAAAGTTTAGATTATCCCAAGCACTGCTGAAAACAAATTATGGCAAAACATGTGAATGGAGGCCGCATGAAGTATGGGATGATCTTCCAATAGAAATGGTGCGTGCCATCGGTCAAGGGTTCTATCACAATTTGGGTAATGCCATTGCCAACAGAGACAAACACATTGGAAAAAACACTCCAGGTTTTCAACTTTGAAGTGAAATGTGATCTGCACGCAAATTTCGGTTTCTCTGAATGATTCTAAATAGCACTTTTGCACAGTATAAGTTTTAACAGAACTTTTGGTCCACCCTGTATGCTCTCTGCAGTTCATAAGTTTGAGAAGGCATAACTTTTCACTCCGGCATTTGATTGAGCTAAAATTTGTAATACGTAGTCTTATGAATACAAGCAAGGTCTGGTTTGCAGTAGTTCTCAGCGTTGGCCTACCACTCCACAAGTTCAGTGCTTCTTGGTCCATTTTAGACAGAGTTTCCCTCAAAATTGCGATGTTGCTAAATTAGATTAACTTTTGGTTGATAATGAGACAAGTCAGTTTTTTTGTCAATTTTTGGCAGCCCCACGTAGAATAAAAACTATCTTCATTTGTGAATCTTACCAATTCATGCACAGGTTGAAGTTGAAATGAAAATCACTGCTAAAGTTGTCGCATGCAAGCAGCCATTTGTTTTACTTTGCTGTGCTTAAAGACCACAATTGGGAACAAGATGACCAAGTTTCGCGAATTCCTCGAATTTGTTCAGCACTGGTGATTTCATTCAAGGATGACATAGGCTTGTAAACCTAACTTTTTTCAAAGCGCTCTTGCGGTAAAATTAACAACTTTTCAGCCAATTTTAATCAAATCATTCCTTCTCTCACTCATGGTTCAACTAGACATCCAAGCTTCGTGTTACTTCATGATTGTTTCCTCGTGAGAAAAACGCAACCTGGAACCTCGAACAGCCTCTTCATCTCTTGTGGTTGAAGTGGAAGCAGTGGTGGTCTTGGTCTTCTTCATCATCTTGTTGGCTGAGCGAGCCTCTTCACTTGGTTTGGTTCCCCCATGAGTGCAGTCGAGTGGCGTGTTGTTTGTTGTTCCCTCCCTCTCTCTCCTTCTTGTTCCTTGTGTTAACAGCCTTCAGCTCAATACAATTTTCGAGCCAATATTCGTGAAAGATACCTCTATCCTTTCTCATGTGGGTTGCATGCAATGGTTTTCTCCTTCGCTCGTCTTTGAGTTCCATTTGTGTGGAGAACGGCAATTACTCGTTCTAATAGCCATTCACTGAAAACAAAGATCATCATCCTCTTGAACAGAGTTCTCACTCACTCCATGCTCTGAGAATAATCTGAAGATGTTTTCCAGGATTCTAATTGATGGCTATTTGTTCCTTGACAGCCAGAAAAAAAGTAAACCTAAGGGTGAGGAATTGGATTGGCTTTTAGTCCTAAATTGGAAAGGGAACCAATTGGGGGATGCCCAAGAAGAAATAATCTTGTTTTTCTCTACTAATATTTGCTACCTAATCGACGGTTTGAAATCATCATCACCTTATTCATTTACGTTCAAAGTTGGTAAGAGAATATTTTCCGTCAGCAGCATCGTTTTTCTTAAAAAGTTATTCTTAATTTATAAGATGTTGTGAACTAATTGTATATTTCGGTCAGCAGCAAGTGTTCTTTCATCGAGAGGCATTATTTTATCCAAACTCCTATATCCAGACATGATTGGGCATGTACTTTATGGTTTATAGTTGCTTTTAGGAAAATGATCCTGCTTTTTCGCTTTTTCCTGGTTCGACATATTCAGGCTCATGCCCCTTATTTCCCGAAGGATTGCATGCAAGTGAGACTACCATTAACATTGTAGCTAAAATTGACCTGATATTACACATATCCAGCTAATTAAGTTCAACATTTTCACCTGCTCTCTTCTCATTTGACCTCCTCCTGCTCCAGTTACTCCTCCCAATAACACCGCCAATGTGGACTCAAGGTGTTCCAAAAAGAGGTACAATGGAAGCACACGCCAATGTTTGAATGGACGGGACGAAAACACCCTGTAAGAGTTTTCGGAGAAAAAGAGCAATGTATTACTCTATGAAGAGAACAACTGCACTCATGAGTAGTAGATAAGGCGAGTCATGATTACAATCATCCACTTAAACAGGGTTGCACATACACGTGTCAGTTGGACCGAGGATCAACCATTTTTTGAGTAAAATTTACTACGATCGTCTTCAAATATATCACTAACTTGTATAGTGGCAACACCAAAGTTAGATGTAAATAAATGTCGTATGAGCATTTTAGAGCAGTAAAATAATCATTACCAAGGTCTCAGGCCACTCGGTCGAGTTGGTTGCAGAGTTGGTCTTTGTGAAAATGGATTACAACGTGCTTGAGCAGAGAGTGGAGCTGCAATCCATATTAACCATTGATGATTAAGATAACGCCGCTTAGAAGGTTGGCTGATGAATGAAATGCATTATTGAGAGGCTTATTGGATTACCTTTGGACGAGGTCATGAAGATGACAATCTTTTCCTACCTCTAACATGAAATAGTACCAACGGAGGTACAATGTACGCAAGATTTGCCGAGCAACCAGTACGAAGATTACTGGCTAAGACTTTTATGAGCTATGCATTTTCAACCTATTAATATCCTGGGATTTTCATTTCTACCGAACCCTTTTCAAGAGGCATGTCTTTTGTTCTCTCATGGGAGAACACCATTGGACAAATCAATTCGAACGAAATTTTTCAAGTATCTTCAAGGATCGATCTAAGATTTTATCTTGAAGCCGCTTTTCGTACTCACATAAACAAAAATATGGAATTTAAAGGTTTTAGCAAGGTTGATAAAAATGCAGCTGATCAAAGCTCGAGCTCATGGGTTCGATTCTAGGTCTCCTTCTCACCCGAATTCTGTCTAGTTGATATTCCTCGAGAATGGCGAGAACCAACTAAACACATTCAGTTGTAAACATGAATTGACCCTTATGTATTCATCCAAATCACTCAAAAGTATTTATCGTATGGGATTTGCTTAACTTTTTGTGGCAAGAGTGAAAAGTAAGGATGGAGCTGGAATATATGTCTAAATAAACGGAGATTGTTCTTGGAGCCTATTTCCTATTCTTGATTGATCTATAATATTTGACTTGTGCTCGTGGGGCTTTCTTTCCGTCACTCGAGAGCCAATCAAAACGCTTCCGCCGACGGAAAAGAGAAAGACCGACGACCGGTTTTTGAATTGCTGAGCGCTCGGCGAAAAGAGGTTTGAAACTTTTTTGACGCAACATCTTATTGAACGAAGACCTTATAAAAAACCTAGAACGTATTTACTCTCTTTCTCCTTAAGTACAAGTATGTAGTAAAACATTTCAGTTATAAATAACTCAGATTTAAACAAATGACTTTGGAATCCGGAAGCCGATGTTGGTGGGAGCATTTCCCACCTGCGCTCTGAACATGACCCCCACGTAGTTTGACGGAGAAAAAGAGGCACACCGAAAGAGAACACGGAAATCCTGAGGATCGTCCTACCACTCGACCACATGAACTCTTGTGACTCTCGCCATCTCAGGAGGAACAAGGTGAAAGCGCACCTCACGAAAGCTCGGGAATATAGATCCTAGGTACGTGAGTGCATCTCACCGAGCGTCTTTGACAAAATCATTGTGTGTAGAAAGCCTGACTGACTGACGACCACCCTTTGGACTGAAAGGTCCACTCATCTGTATAGGAAGCTCTCTGACCTGATGAGGTAGACGTGTTTAAGTGGGGTCAATTTCACGTTGATCCTCCACCTTCTCGTTCTCGTTTGGTTCGCGGCTCATTGAGCTTTTGGGAGTGAACAAGGACACTTGGTTCCAATTCAAAGGGTTAAAAGGAAACATGCCTGTGCATCCTTTGAGTGACGATAGGCTCGGTGATCATGATGTTGATGTTGTGGACGATGTTGAGGAGGATCGGCCTTTGGATTGTTCTAGCACATCCAATGAAAGTGGTCATAGTGACGATGTAAAACACACCCCAGTGATCAGCACCAAGCTACACTCAAAAGCATCCACAGTAAGAACAAAAGAGTGAAACTGGTCAAGGTTCTAGTATGACAAACATATCAATTTCAGGTCAAACCGCCCTCTTCACATCGGGAGTTCTTTGCCAAATTGTACGGCTCGCACGATGATGTGAACAAAAACGAAACTAAAGAGACTCTGGTGTCACCCACCCCTCCCAAATCGAGCCCACATTCCTTGAGTATTGCTGATATCACACCCCCTCCTCCCAGCACACCTACCTTTTCTCCTTCCTCAAATTTGCCTCCTTTTGTTCCATCAATCCCCTCTTATTTCAACTCGTCTCAGTGGGAAACGCCTTCTCCTGGATCCAGCCCTCAGTTCAGATTTGGTCCAGATTTTCCATTTCCAGGAGGATTAGCGGCATTCTGTAAGTATTCAAACTCTCCTTTACGAGCAATCATCTAAGTATTTAAGAGCTATTTCATCATTTGGCCATTCTGAAATTTTCTACAATCTCGATTTGTAAATAATTCATCTGTAATATTTTGGCACTTGGACACATGGAACAAAAATCCCATGGAGATTCACAAGTCTTCTTGGAATCATCGTTAGTGAGCTTTAGTACACTGATGCACATTAAATCCATCTTAGATTTCCCTCACTAAATGAGTGTCAAAATGATGCTGAATACCACAATCACGGATGCTATTAGAGTTTAGATTGGGATTATTAAGTGCCGTGCTAAAGGTAGAGCACAATTTTGTTTCTGCGACTAGTAGCTAATTTTGTGCGATAACAAAAAAGAAGGGTACCAGTAGCATAGCCTTCTATCTTAGTGAAATGTGCTCTTGAAAGCAATAACTGATTAGTCTTAAAATCTACACTACCAATGCATAACATAAGGGGATAAGGTGTCATATTTTTGGAACGTTTTCAAATTAAATAACTAGAGTCAGAAGATGCTTTTTCCTTAGTTGTTCGTATGATGTCATTCAACGGATGAACCACCATAAAAATACGAGCGACTGAAAATGTCAGAAGCGAGTCTTCTCCATCTTATGATGGGTAATTAGAAAATGCTTTCAGCCTGATTTTCCCTGTCGTGGTTACGGTTTCTGTTGGCAAAAATTCCCCAGGTCCATCACAAGGAGACGAGGCGTGAAATGATGGAGAATGATGCTACTTATGAGCCAAGAGCACCATTTGTGCCAAGAAATGCTAATCATTATTATCATCCTCATCTTCTCCCATCTCTACACTTTCGTGTGTTTGTTCTGACCATTGAATACCAATTTTTTGGGGAGTTCACGAGAAAGTAAAAGTAATCCATCGCTTGACAGATGGACTCTATGTAGTTCAAAAAGACCATATCAACCTCCTCCTCTTTCTTATTCTCATTCTACCACGACGAAACCACGGACACGTGTTCCGAGGGGTCATCAAATTAATTGAAAGAGAATATGAAGCTTCCTGAAGAGCAATATGTAACACTCCATATGTGGCTGAGCAATCTCGTTACTCGTGCCGCCATTTGCCGAGGTACGAGAATTAAGTGTTAGATTACACACCTTTCAGTTGACGTGACAAACTGATTTATGGCACAAAGTCTCGCTAGAAGTGGTGCAGGTCAATTTCTGCCCCCAAACCAACTACTACCTATAATGAGTTAGAGCCAACCAAGAGATCATCCAATTGCCAGCTCCTGGTTTTGACGAGAATTGCTTCCTAGCACTGGTTACGGAGGAGGTGAACTTCCTTGCCCAAGCGCTTCTCTCCTTTTTTCGGAAGCAATGGTTTTTATGCCATGTGCTCGCCAAAGTATTAGAAGAGCCAATAAAGCTCGAACTTGAGCTCTTATTAGCTCGTTTATCAGTCAAGGTCCAAAACGAAGCGTCCAACCCACTAAAGCACGAAACCAAGCAACCAAGCAACCAACCACTGAGATCATTTCCCCAACATCGGTGGGGAGGGTGTCAAAAATTAATTTATTTCGTATGAGATTGATGGCATTGGATCATCTCACAGATGTCCTTAACGTACCAACCACGAACAATAAAGTATTTGGTAATATCCTTGATCATAGCTTAATTGAAGATAATTTGGTATTTTAGATTACGAAAAGACTTGCCCATTTTGGCAAAACCACATTAATACGGGCAACTATTTTGCATAGTAGGAATTATTCCAGCCCTGATAAAATGTGAAGCACAGCTCTTCTAATTCGTTTTGTTCTTTTGAATGATGGTTCATTAACGACTGTTGATTTGGTTCAGTTTCGTTTATTTTTCGGTTCAGAAGGATCAATCGTAATACATTTTTTTGCCCTCCTGATCTAAGAAATGAACGAAATTGAACCAAATCAACATCAAATGGACCGACTCTCATCTGCTCTGAACTCACTGTAGGTATGAAGTTTATAATCCTTATTATCATCGAATATTAGATGATTACCTTACGTCTCTCCACGGAACTCTCGCACTAAGTTGGATCTAGCGCCTCGACCATTCCTTTGATATCAATGAACTGCACATCATCGATTAGCTTTTCTTTCAGCTTTTCATAAATGTAAGTCTCGTCCAAATAGGAGTGTTAGCTCCTGTAATATTTGCGATTGAATGGTGATCTAGTCGAATCCTCTTCCCAAGACAGCGCAGTTAAAATCTTCTAGTAACATCAAAGTCGTGCAGGGTCAATTTTGTCTAAGGACCATGTGAAAGTGTCCCTTTCTCCTTGTTGTGATTCTGTCGCCTAATACAGGAACCACTGTACGTCAGGACGAATTTCAAAAATACACACTGAGTCCGATCATTGTTCTAAAATGTGAGGTTTTTGCGACAAATGTATTGTTCCGTTGAATTTTCATTGTACTAATCGGACCCAGTGTGTATTTTGAAAGTAATTCTGGCTTGAGCCATCCTTGCCTAATCGCTTCATCAACTAATGCAGAGTCAATCTAGCTATAGACCTTTAGAAGAAAAGCCAGAAGAAACCAGCCGGTTTTTAGTTACCAATAAATTCCACCTATATTCATGTACACATCAAAAGTAGAGCCCCTTTCTCTTTCTTCCCCCATTCTTACTCAATTTTTCTCGCCAGATTTACTGGTCAAAGTACGTCTTTGTAGGTTTAAGAACCATTGCTGACCTCGATGAGTCAATGAAAAGTAAAAGTAAGGGGCTAACAGAAAACTAAAACCTTCCTTGCTCTTGTCGACTAAGCAAAAAAAAAGGATGGATCTCCTATTAACATTGAGATGAGCTACTTGCACCCCCAGGGTGTCCACTCAGTAGGATATTGGTTCAAGCGATCGTCTCAAATGGATCAGGGTCATTGATACGCACGCACAATGATCAAATAGTCTGGAACCCCCCGGGCTCGACTAATAGGATGAACTTTCACATGCGAAGTTTATGCAAAGGACCATCATCATGATCTATATGTTTTACTCCTGACAAGTTCGCTTAATGGGCACCGTCAACGAGTGAGTGTGATCCCTGTGTGGCTCACCAATATCAACTCACTACTCGTTGATGTGATGCACACACAACAAAAGCTTTCTCGGCAAAGAGGATTTGTTAAAAATATGCATTCAGGTCCGATTCGTGACGCCCCCACATCAAACAATAGCTCCTCTCCCCTTGATTCACACCATAAATTTCCAGTGTTTCCATTTCGTCTCATCATTCTGTGAATATTCACATCATCCATTATCATTGTCAGCGGCTTTTGTGAGAAATGACCATCCTGACTCGGTCCAGGTTGGAGGACGATCCAGATGCATGTTGTGTAACAATTAATTATGCTCCAATTGAAGTAACTGCACTTTGATAAATGGGACGAACAGGAATGAGTTACATTGAGATCGCTTTCGTTTTGATCGTTAGTGACGACCAAGACTACATACTGTACATACTGTCTCTCTCCAATTTTACCTCGATGTCATTGAGAAACAATGGGAACAGATAAGCGAACCAGCAGCTGGTTTGAGAGACTGGAAAGCAACCAGTTCTCGCTTTAAGGTAGGGGGAAAATGAACACGGCCAAATGAAGTCAAAGCTTCTAAGGCTTCCTTGCGTCCCTCACCTATGCTCACATCAGAGTACTACTATACACTACAATACAAAGGAGACGAGGGTGGTTTGAAAATTTGATCGGGGGAATTTTTTTGATCGGATCAAATCATGGCTTGGGACGGATAGGATATGGTAATTTGATTGCTCTAGACAACAAAGAACTTGAAAACGGAGTAGGAGAGCTTTTAGAATTGGGAACTGATGAATACACGATGCCAAGTTCCCATGAAGAGGAAGTCTTGAGGATCAAGCATCGATTTGGCAAGACCAAGTTTTTTTCCCATCGTCATGATTAGATTATCAAGACATCGCCATTAACTCAGCCTAAGAGATTGACACATGAACCTCAGGGGTGATTAGGGAGCTCAAACTTTCCCATCATATCAATTCCTTCACCACAATGACTTTGTCGACCTTTCCCATTAGAAGTCACGAATATTGGCTTCCTCTTCTCGTCCCATAGTCTTTCATCATTAAAGACACGTGTTTCTTGAAACTTTTCAGTGGCGCGAAGACGGAGGAAAGATGCCCGACAAAGACGTCAACGAACCACATTCACCTCCGATCAAACTCTTCGATTGGAATTGGAATATCAGCGGAACGAATACATCTCCCGACCTCGACGCTTTGAACTGGCAGAGTCCTTGGATCTCACCGAGACTCAGATCAAGATTTGGTTCCAAAACCGCCGAGCTAAGGACAAGAGGATAGAAAAAGCCCAATTGGATCACCAATACAGGTAAAACAACCATGATTTAGAACCAATAAATGACTTGAACAACATTTGGCTGACTTCAAAGACTTTTGCCTTATTTCAGGTGCCTGGCCTTTGGTATTCCACCCACACCTTATTCAAGTTCGTTTTGTACAGAATGTTACTACAAACCAGGTTCCTGTGGATCCTTGCATCAAGGGAGTTTGCTACCGAGTCCATTAACAAATCCAGGCGTCAACGGCTCAGTGTCACCTTTGCCTGTCCATCCCAATGATTTCAATAAGCTAATCCATTGAACCCACATTCCATCCCTTGTTTGAATGTACAAAAAGAAATCAGTGCTAATGAATAAAAATAGATATCCATGACAAAAGAATTGATCAATATGGACAAGAATCACTTCGGGGATGAATGATTTGAAGTTGATAAAAATTGAAATATTGGCTTACAGTGAAAGAAATACAGAAAACGAATAGAAAAGGAGACACATCTCTTCTGCAGAGCCTCAGATTTGAAGAAAAAGAGTAAGTTTCTTCCTGATGAAAGCAAGAACAGTGGTAAAGTTTCTTATATTTTTCTTGGTGGCCAACAAGGAAAAAGCTTCAATGAATTCAAGAAATTGGAATAATTTTCTTTTGCTCTTGAAAATGATCGTTTCCTTCATTTTTTAAGTCCAAGACAAACGTAAACGAAAGAAAAGTCTACTTTGCTTCACTTTTAACCGAGACCTGTTATCTAAGAGCACGAGGATTTCACCTTTTTCTCTTTTTACTTGCTTGCTTGCTTTGAATTGGTCAATCCTTATCTTAGCAATTTTCTCTAGGGGTCAATTTTGTATCTGAATTAAGTTTATATCACAACCACTTTGGTAAGAACCAGCCGATAAGTATCGTCTAGTTCCAATTTGAGTACGATAATTTTTTCTTACAGAAGAGCAAATATTTAGATTGACCATACCGTCGTAAAAGAGGTTATTTGGAAACTTTTTTTCTAAATAATTTTGCAACTCTCCAAATCATCCCACAAAAGAAAGTCTGATTGGCTTCGTGGGCTAACATTCCGTGTTTACGGCAAAGGGCAAATGTTTCCTTCTCTAGAAGGTAAAGATACGAGTCCCTTAACATCGAATCGAGCCTTTTTTGTAAACGTCTTTAGATGCTTCTATATGATCGTATTAGGAATAAATGCTCACAAGAATCAATCAAATCTCACAATGAAATATAATACAAAAGTCTTAATGAAACTTAGAAACTAAACTTATCTGTGTTAAGCACACTCAACACAACTTAATTCTTTAGTGTGAACTGATCCTTTTGCAATGAGATTGTGATTCCTCTTTGTCATTGTTGCTTGGTTCAATTGTGCCGTGGTGTTGAAGTACTTCTGCCGAAATTATTTCCACTTGAAAGCGTGGAAATGAAAATTTGAGTCATCACAAATGCTCCTCGAATCTCATTGTACTTTGGTCGGGTGCATTTGCCATGTTCTCACAACTCTTTGAAACTCCAATATAAGGAGAGGCAAAAGAGCGAAAGATTATTCCGCACTTCCATTTTTAAGGACTCGAAATGATCGGATTCAGTATCACCAACTCATAAAAATTAATCTTTTGCAATGGAACATTTCGATATAAAGCAAGAGGTAAATACGTATGTCTAAGCTGAGATAAAATACTAGACAATACAGAGGCATCATCATCATTCAATCTCGCTGTTCTTTCGATTGATGTCACTGAAATTTTCATTTCTCACAAATAGGTTCGAAATGGCCATATTCTCCTGAAAAATCGGATATACCAATTGATCGGGGGTATGATTATCGGGTAGTCAGTTATCGCTCATTCCCATCAGGTCATGATCGGATAATTGATCCTAATGAAGCGATCAAATTTCTAGACAATCTCAAAATAATCACTACTTTGGCAAATATGTCACAAAATCCATGACGTTAATTAGTTCACACTGAACTGAGAGGAACCCTTCGTTGCTCTCCAAAGATGCAAAGGAGCCAATTTACATGATGTAATATGAAGCATTATTTCCATGAGACCAGTGCACCAACATTTTCCTCTTTTTTGCCCATGTCCTCTCATCATTGGTATCCATTTAAACAAATTACAACTCTCCCGTGTCAAAATGATGAGCTCGAAGTACCCAAATTATCTTCATTTCGCGCGAGCATGCACGCTTTGGCTCCTTTGACCGAGTACTGTAATACTGTTCAATACACTACTGAGCTACAATAAACCGCCAAGCTAATTGACGAGCATCTGTCCCGATCGTTTGTCGGCCATCCATCCATCCATCGGATTTGAACTCATCTCGAATTGAGCTGAGCAAAAGGGGAGTTGCGGTTGACTTGTTTGTAGAGGAATTGGTCAACCTCAGAACGACCGACCTGACCACCAGGAATATGAACGAATCTGCTCTAGCGGGATCACGGAATCATCTCGGATATCACTTGTGGCCGAGTCAAAAATCAGTGGCGGATGCGACTATGAGGAGGAATGGTCAATTTTTTCTTCTTCTTTCTTTCATTTGAGAGCGAATGTGGAGCTTAACAAAGCATACTTCCTGAGTTGAATGGAGAATGAGAAATAGCAATCTTAGCTGACGGTCTTTAAGGATTGAAGCGTGACATCGGTGAAGTGAGATTTCAAAACAAAGCCAAGGAGGCGTGAATGGCCTGTTTTTAGAATTATCATGGGGATAGCTGGATAGCTGGTTTGGTTTACCCGGCCAGCTTCGAATTTAAGAGTGATTTAGATTTGCAGGAGAATCTGGATTTGGCTGTAATTTCGCATTTCCGCTCATACAATAAAAAATATAGCATGGCAATGAGTCTCATTGTAGCAAGAGCTCTCCAAACATGCGGACCTTATCGCTTTTGATGTGTTTTGGTTTCGTGAGTCGATCTCTACAAGTAGGTAAGCCTCTGAAATTGAAAGATTTTTGCTTTGAAAATGACACTGAAGCATTTGAGGCAATATTGATCATTTGCCTTAGTATTTTTCTCGAAAAAGTAAAGAGGAAGGAAAGGACACAAACTAGAGTTGTCAGAAAGTTGCAAAACACACTATTTGCACATTTCGGGATTGATTTGGTCTTTCTGCACCATTTGGTTTTTCTTGCAAGTTTACTTCTTTATACTGTACCAACCATTTGAAATCCAACACTTACATGGTCACTTGTGAAACAGAACACCTTAACACACCAAAAAGGGCCCGATTCTTCCGGGGCACATGAATGATGTCCTAATTTTTCCAATAAATAGTAAAAATGTGCTGCTATTATAAGGCAGCACAACAAACGTATCTTCTTGTGAAAAAACTCTTAGTACACTTTTAATAGCATTTATTTGACATTTTTGAACGCTTTATTTTACATCTTTGTAGGCCATTTATTTGTCCACTCGCACTCTCTGACAATCCCAGACATAACCTAAGCATGATGTTGATATAGCAGTGCATTTCACAGATATTGCCATAGTGGCCGACGTTCTGGACATCACCCAACAAAATGGGTCCGTCTTTGATCAGGCGTTGTATTTCAATAGTTTAAAAGGGAATGCGAGGGCTGTCCGATCCTCCTTGAACAACGGAGCAGATCCCAAAGGTCGGAATCAGAACGGTTTCACCCCTCTTCACGCAGCAGCCTTTTCTGGCCATGATGTGGTTGTGTCCATTCTTTTACTCTATGGCTCCATAGTTGACAGGTAAGCCTTGAGTCAATGATTATAATCACACTAAAAATGAATCACATGATATATTTTCATGGTTCTAAAGCAAGTCTAATAAGGGAGCTACAGCTTTGCATCTGGCCAGTATTAACGATCACATCAACGTGGTCAATATTTTGCTGGACAAGGGAGCAAACGTCAATGAAACGGATGACCAAGGACGAACACCTTTGTGGTTAGTGTCATTTTTCGGCCATGTGGACTTGGTGACTTTATTCTTGGATAAAGGCTCAGATCCTGATCATCGTTCTTACACTACCAAGGCTGCTCCTATTTATGTGGCGGCCCAAGAAAATCGTGCGAATGTGGTCGAAATTCTTTTGGAGTCGAAAGCTTCGGTCGATCTCAAAACCAAAAATGGTCACACGGCCTTGGCAGTGGCCAGTTCCATGGGCCATACCGATGTAGTGGAAACTCTCTTAGATAAAGGGCACGGTAACTCGAAGGTTTCAAAACGCTTCTCAACTTGTTTAGATGAACTGCTAGTTCATTTTTATTATGTGGAGGGTAAATTTTAGCAATGATTTAAATGCCGGTAATCGAGAATGCACGCTCACGTAAGGCTACAATCAATCATCCATATGGACTATTTTTTACACTTTTAGTCCTTCACTACTGTAATGTTTTTTGCTTTGCAAGTTTTCAGATCTGTTTTGAGAACCCATCTTGTTAAAATGAATTAAAAGCTTTATCAGTTAAGTTTTTAACATTAACGGCCATTTTTAATTAGGTCAGAAAATCTTCATTAGCTATCACTTTTAGTCCTTTACTAAAGCAGTGTTTTTGCTTTGCAAATTTTCAGGTCTGTTTCGAGAACCTATCTTGATAAAGTTAATTAAAAGCTTTATCAGGTAACTTTTTAACAGTATCGGCCATTTTTTAATCAGGTCAGAAAATTTTCATTAGCTATCATCTACATATTATCAGCGATTCATATAAATAGGCGAAGACCATTAATCTATACTTATAAAAAATATCAGCTACTCATTTGTTCATCATTTTCATTCATGATCGTGTTTTTGGAAAGGGAGGGTTTAAAAAATGTTGGTTTAATTATTTTTATGAGTACACTCGTGTAACCGTGCCCGATAATCACTCATAAGCAAAGCTAATGTGAATGAGACGGACGAGGCTGGTCAGACTGCTTTGCATGTGGCTGCATCCGCCAATCAAACGGAAGTCATTCAAATTCTCCTCAATCACGAAGCCAGTGTGAACCACGTGGATTTCTTAGGACAAACCCCTGTTTACTGTGCTGCCCTTACCGGTCAAGAACACACGGTTGAGCTCTTGGTTAAAAATGGGGCAGACATAGATCGCGAAGATGATGATCTCATTACTCCTCTCTACGCGGCTGCGTACGTTGGAAACCATTCCATGGTTGAGAAACTCATTTCTCTGGGAGCTAACAAAGAGAAGTAAAGGAATTGAATAAGATAAACTATTATGCTTGAACTAAAATCACACCATTACCTTTTAAATGTAGAGCTTCCGTGGATGGGTTCACGCCCTTGTTGGTGGCATCTCAACAAGGCCATTTATGGACCACTCAAATCTTGACCGAGGCGGGGGCCAATTTGAGTGCTATCACTTTTGAGGGCGCAAATATCCTCTTTTGGCCAAGCTATTTTGGTCACATACATATTCTGGATTACCTAAGGCCCAAAAGTCTCTATTTGAACCATCAAGACGATCGGGGACGAACAGCTTTGTGGGCAGCTGCTTTGGGCAATCGTTCAATGGTTATTGAGGCCCTCGGAGAATTGGGTGCAAATGTCAGCATTTCGGACAACAATGCCTGGCAACCCATTCACATTGCAGCGCATCTTGGACACTTACAGGTACAAATGTAACGGATACTACAATACGATAAACTCTCTCGATTAGTTCCATGTTTCAAACAATCTTTTTTAAAAGGTATTGATGGAATTGCACTCTCTGGGAGCGGATTTGGAGGCCCTTACTGCCGATGGTCGAACTCCAATGTATATTGCTAGCTCGATCGGACACCTTTCAATCGTGAATTATTTGCTGGAATCAGGAGCTCTTGCAAACACTTCAACCCATTTTGGATGGACCCCAACATTTGTGGCGACAATTCGCGGTCATTTTAAAGTGGTAGAAGCCCTTCTCAACGCCAGAAAAGACAATTTAGATGGATCAAGCGAGAAATGAAATATACGTGAAAGTAGGTTGCGTGGCTGAGAAATAAACCGTTTCGAAACGTAAATGGAAATCGATAAGGGCCACTACCAGCGTCCCAAAACATGGACCACTTAGGTTGGCACCAAGTTACATCATGTTCCAAAATAACACCCTGTGCTATTTTGAGTTGTTAATTGATAAAAGACAAGATTTGGCTTTTGAGAAAATATTGTTGGACCTCTCAACCAAGGACATTCAATCCTGTCAATGTTTGAGCTCCAAATTCCATCATTATATCAATGACGTTTTCTTGAGATCCAAACGAGTGGACCGACTTTTAAGTCTGAAGAAGCTGACCGAAGCAATTGATAAAGATCTCCAATTCTTTTGCAAGCTTTTCCGTCTAAGTCTCACGTGGGAGAAACACCTGTCAAAAACTGAACCAACAGCAAATTCTGTTTATTTGGAGGATCTTTGGCACCTTCAGGAAGTACGTGAACTCAACGACAGTTCAATCAAATCTCTGGTCAAAGATGCAGAAAGCATCTCAAGAAATGATCTCGAGTTACTGAGCCTAATTCAGATTGAAAGTGAAGTCAAGAAAGCAAGTGAAGTGTTGATGCAGTATCATCAGCTAAAAGAAACTGTCAAATATGAGCTACACATGGCTCAATGGTTCACCAAGAAGTGTTCCGTTTGTCATAGTTTGTGGAACTTTTTTGAGCCAGATTAACGAACTATCTACCTTTTTCCCAAGTTACTAACTCGTTAAGTTTCAGCCAAAGATGAAGGCAAATAAATCAATTTAGTTTTAATTTAGCATGTATTTCAATCCCTTGTTTCTGTTTGCTCCAAAAACGAATGGCAGGGATAAAAAATATGGTAGAAAATGTGGCAATCAAGAAAATACATTCAGGGAAAATGGAGATGCCCTCTCTCTCTCTCGTGTCCAGAACAAACTTTGGACCATGTGGCACATGTTATTCGTCAATAGTTGACTCTTTTTTCCTCAAGAAGACTGACTTTGATTTTGACTTAGAATCGGTTCCAGGTTTGTTTGTGGGTTTGGATTATTTGAGAGAGGTTTCCAGTTCGATTTGCATGATTCGTCTTTGAAAGTTCGTTTGATTCTGATATTGTTTTCTTGCTTGTGCAGGGTATGGATCAGATTCACATTGTCTGAAATTGTCATAAATGAGCCAGGATCTCCACTTCTCCCGGCGAGCTCCGAAAATATTGCGTCGAGTCCGTGATCGATCCGGATACAGTCACAATCACAGAATCGCCGATATTATTCGTCAATGTGTGATTCGAAGAATCGCTCACATCGCCCGATGTCGATACGATCGTGACCAGACTAGAATGAGGATTTGGTTGTTGTTGTTGTTGCTGTTGATGATGATGGTGAAGGTTTGAGTTTTTCGATCGCTTCTTTCCGAAAGTCGAGCGGTTGGTTTTGGACGGAATGTAGTCATGAGTCACGGCCACGATGGCACTTTCGTCGTCCTCGGCCATGCTCTTCTTCATGGGCGAGTTCTGAGGCGAGGACGAATTGGACGTGGAGCGCTGATGGCTCACGGGCAGAGTATGATGAATGCCGACAGAGGGGACGTTCGACTCGGTGGTCCCGGACATCATTCGGGCGTGATGAACCAGGGCTCGATGGGGCTGCGACCAATTGGGGGGCAATGTGGACACCCCATTTTGACTAGAGGAGGATGAGGCAGGAACATGGACCTGATTGGGATCACTGGCTGGCACTGAGGTGGTCGTGATGGAGCTTGAGTTTGGTACCGAAGACAACGTAGAAGCTTGCGTCGTCGACGTCGTGGTGGTTGTGATTGTTGTGTGCCCACTTTGGGACCACTCAGATCGTGGGATAGAACAGGCGGGGTCTTGGGTGTGATTGGGAGCGGGGATGGGCGGGACAATGACTTGGTGTTGCTCAGACACCTGAGACTGATAACTGGGCGGACGACTGTGTACCATGGCATTGGCCAAGGCGGTTCTGGAAACAAAAATAATAAGCATTGAGGGTACATTATTTAGATGGAGAATGTTGATTTCTCTAATTGTACCTGAGCTGAGCTCTGTACTGAGGCGGAGGGGATATGCAGGCATTGGCCGCAGCCAATCCTGGTCCTCCAGATCCACCCGAGGCAGCCCCTTGTCGATCCATCAGGAGTAACCGTAGCCGATACTCTTGCATACTCGCTTGATAAGTTGGAGGGGGTGGACGATAATTGAAATCAGAGTACATCATGGCTGTAAAAGTTGGAACACAGGCATGTTAATGCCACAACGTATGTATTTCTAGCCCTAGGTCGTCCTAATTGCGACCCAATTTCGTTCACACGTTATTAGGCAATGAATTTATGAGGTCTACAGTACATGCACGAACCTGCATAAGGATGTTGAGCTCTTCCCGCGGCCGAAGCTGGAGCCTGACCACCCATTCCACCGGTGTTTCCTCCACCACCACCTCCACCACCACCGGAGTAGGGTCCATTATATCCCATGGGAGGCCTGGAGAGGAAACGACCCCCGTGGGTGTAATCTTCCTCGTAAGGTCCACCGATCCCAAGAAGGGCTCGACAACTCGGAGCATCCGTGGCCGTGAGTCGCCAAGCAATGCCGCTAACAGTAATTAATACAATGCCAACACCTGCAAGACAATAAAAGAAAATGAAATAACGATCCCAGGGATTACAACGAGGAAGTTGGAAACATGGACATAATTCAAACACCAAATCGGCCTTGCATGTAAAGCGGTGGACTACTGCTTCGCCTTATTGTCGACCCCCCAGAAACCATAACGTCAAGTGGAAGTTGCAATAAATCTCAGTAAATGGGATTATTCTATTCAGGCTTCTAACATTGGCTCTGAAAAGCACAAATACTGGATTTTCGCGTTTTTTTCTCTCTGTGCATTTCGTCTGCTGCCCTTGGGGAAAAAATTGAAAGCAACTTTGGGTTGTGTAGATTTACGTGGCATTTATGGCCGCTTTGCCGTATTTAGTTGCCCCCCTCTCCCCAAGACCTTCTTGCTTTTTAATATATCTATGCTTTAAATAATAATCAATGCAAAAGGAGCTGAGGATTCTAAATGCCGTCATGGTGGATTTGCCAAGGCAAAAGCCATGTCAGTAGTAGTAATACGTAGTAACGGGTCTGGATGAGATCCGCTTTCACAACCTGACATCTCTAGTGCAAAAGGATCTTTCCCCACCTGTTTGAAGTCGAGAGGATAATTATACACACCAATGATTGTGATGACACATTAAGTAATTATCTCCCTCTCCTTCTTACAAGTTCCCCTCGTCATCATAACATTTGCCAAGTCAAGTTTTGGCACCACTTTGTTCGAGATCCTCACCCATATTACAATAAATGATCGTGACACGGCATTTCAACCAACAGTAATAATAACCGTTGAATGCCCCTCCTCGCAAGAATGGGGAAAATTGGGATTATTCTTTTATTTGACTTTCATTCGAGGACATCTGACAGGATCCTCGCCTAATTTATTGCTATACGAAAAGCAAAAGGTCTTTTGCAAGGAGAAAGAATCCTCGATCACTTCCATAGACAGACGAGTGATGTTGCAAAAATGTGCAAAAAGGAGATGTTTTTGTAACCATGCGTGACTTCTTAGTTCCAGCACTGTGACCAAAGAAGTGCAATAAATCCCGGATTTCGGGAGAGAATGCCCTCAGACGCTCAATTTTGGTTACGAGATAGCCAGCATAGCTTAGACCTAAGTACAGTAGAGACGGACTTAAATATACCAGATAGTGATCCACTGCGAAGATTTGGACTGCAGTAAAACTGAATGCGATTGCCAAACAAACTCCCTTCGTTCGCTCGATGTGCAGTGCATCTGGATGAAAACTGAAGATGAAGTTTTATGGACCTTGACAAACCCAAAAATGGAGAGAAAATCTCAATTAGAAATGCCTCGAACATCTGATCTTCAGACCCAAACGAGACGGACCTTGGCCCTATCTTTGCAATGAATTGGATTCACCCCATTTCGGTGCTAGTGAAATGGAAAACTTTACGAGTTTGATCTCTATGACAAATGAAAGAGAAAAGAAGCACATTCATTTTCAAAGCAAGCATGGAACACAATCTCGCCTTTGATCCAAGGACCAAAACCAACTAGGTCATTTTGGATCCCGTTGCTTCAAACTTCACTAACTAATTGATTAAATAAAGCTTGCGTCCGATCATATTTGTGAACTGATAACCTGACTGAACTCGAGACCTCCATAAAGTTCGATTTGCCACTCCTTGTTGGCAACTTTTCTGATTTCTCCCATTGAATTGATGGCTTTGGCAGTTTTATGACCATTAACTACCATCGGTGAAATAGCCATCTGATCGTTAGATCGCTGCCAGATTCAAAGAAAGGCATGGCTCCATAACAAAAGGCTGAGCTTTGATGGGTCTATGAAATTGAAAGTTCTTTCTGATTCTCAAGGTATAAAACGTATAAGGAATGACGCTTTTATAGTGATGATTGCAAAAGGTCCCCTCTTTTCGAAGACGAGGGTTGCATTTTCTTAACCACTACACTAACAAATTATAACTGCTCCATTTGAACACCTGGAGACATTCCTTAAAAGAAGGTAGCTATTAAAATCTATACCTCCACCACAGTCTAAACGGGATAGAAGCTCTTAAAAACTCAATAATGGAGGCAACCAATAAAAGAACAGACGGGGACCTGGTCGTTTGAACGTGAAGGTGCCCCCTCAAAATGCACTTTTAGCTTTTGGGATTCACCGTTAAGCCTAATTTTGGTACGAAGCCAGCCAAGTTGGCGGAGTTCTAGCCAAATGTGGCAATCATTTTTTTCAAACATTTTTAAAATTGTAAGTAAGAAAAAAGATTATCTTCACGTTTTCTTCTTCCCCTTCAATTTTGTTTACAACATGATTTAATACACTATCTGCAACGCATGTACGGTGGTTCCCTTTATGCTCATGGGGTATTGTAATTTCAAATTTACATGGAATCAATATTCTTTTCATCCGTTCAAACGCCACACGGGAAAATGAATAAATAATGACATTGAATTGGAGTTTCGTTGGAAACCAAACTACGTAGGCACGTTGAAATGTATCCCCATTTTACTTGCATTGCAGTGAAATTAGCTTTTTGGTATTGCCTATTTTGGTACGCGTATTCGATTACCAAATCTAGAACATACCTATCATGAGTAGGGAAACGGTGAGATGTTCTCGGCCAGAAGCCTTTAAAGCGCCCAAAACCGTTCCAACCACGGAACAACAAATCCCCAAGAAGGCGATCATCACAATGAACCATCGAATGGAGACGGTTTGCGTCACGTGAACCCCACAACAGTTCTTGCCGGATCCGGATCCACCCGCTCGGAAATCCTCATCGCCGAAGAATGGAGGATGCCGGAAATGTGATCTGAAATAGAAGAATAACGACAATCAGGTACTATCAATGCAATTAAATGACATGAATGCCGTTTGAGGAGGGTCTCCTATTATGTGCTCGACCATGTGGGAGTTTAATTGCCGGTTTGATTATGAACTCCTACTGGATGTGGTGTGTACATGGTATACAATAAATATACCTGTTGAATACTATGCACTAGAACTACACAGGAGCCAATCCGTTTCCGCTTCATGTATCCTAAATGCGTGTGTTTTTATCAAGGAAAGGGGATTCGGACTGGGTGATTAAAAAATCATCAGTGTATAATATTGATGAAATCTCAACCGGGTTTCCCACACGCTTCGACCAATTTTAAAGTTTCAATGTCACGAGGTTCGACCAACCAACCAACTAATCACGACCCGTTGAAGCTTGAGAATTGGGCTCCAATCATTTTTCTTGATCAACGGACAAGCTCCAAATTACTATCTTTGACTCAAATTTTCCCTGAGTTTACTCGACTAATCCTTCATTATCCTTGAAGGGAAGGAAGGGCTCCCCGATAATTTACAATTTCACAATTGAATTTGTTCCCAAAAAATTCCCGCCAAGAAATCGAAGGTTGATTTGTACCCTTAACATGGGATCAAGGACTTGATTTCGATTTTGACAGGACATTTGCAAAATCCAATAGATGTGAAACCATCATTAAATCCAAATTCAAGAACGGATATCGACATAAAAGACCAAATGTTGCATAACATGTTATTCCAAGGTCCCTGAGTAATTCCATACTTCCCAAGGAAATGTCTATTCATGAGCTTCTCTAAGTTACTGCATGTACCATATAGAGAGAAGTCTTTCGATTCCTCATGAAGGTCAATCAACATTGCGATACCCGTAAGGCGAATGTTCGAAAAAGGCTAATTTGTAAAACCCATCTGGCCATTCCTTTAGTCAGAATTGGCGCTCGTTTTCCAGGCATTCCGATAGAATGTGGCCCATCGTTAATACTGCAGCTTCAATGTGTGATTTCAGGCTTGATCGAGCAGAAAGGCCAAGAAAAGACGGGCAAAAGAGAAAAAGAAGAAGAAGAAGAGCCCTTCAGGTCATGGAAGAAGAGTAGTACCACGTACTTCACATGGCCAATACAGTACTTGTGTAGCAAATTAGCAGAGTATGTGGAATTGTAGACACTCTTGACCTTGGATCAGTGGCTTCAGATAACGCCGTACAAAGAGTGCCTCGAGGAGAAGAGCACTAAATGACGAAACAACTAACAATTAAAGTCGGAAAGCGTGCTGTTTTTACTGATGGTCTGTGGTTGACATCTTCAAATGAGATGTGTCTACATGTAGTGATGCCCTATGAGTCTAAAGACATCCGTCCATTCAGGTGTGGGAATTTTCTGTTGGGAACTTTACTTTGGACCTTGAATGGAATCAAACATTGGAAATGAAGTTGTTTTCGAGCATGAGTTGTGTGATCTTGTGTGCTCGTGCCCTTCTCATCTGTCTTAGCCAAACATTCATGAGATTGCTATTGACATTCAGTTAATTGAATGGAGAATCTAAGGCAATTATTCAGTGACCGTGCATGTGTGCATGCTGTATTGTAGCAATACAGTGTTCCATACTACGAAATAGTAGTATGCAATTGCACGGTAGACTGCACAATTGCTAAACTGCTCGCTTTGACTTGATGAAGACTGGGAGAATACATAGCAAATTCAATCCTCCCAGTTGGTTTACATGCATTCATGCATTGAACTCGAGATGATCGGTCTTCTCCATTTCGTTGTTCAAGGTAGAATTTCTCATTTCTTGTTCTTCTAGTTCATTACTATCATCAATAATTTCATCATTATCATCAGTAACTACAACAACATCAGGCTGAGAAGGAATAAAGCAACTTCATAGTGTACGAGATCGTGCAACTTGTTGAGCTACACACACACACACCATCATTCTTGGGTTGTCTCGGGCATGAAAACCATGACCAAGATGTACGTGCACGATCCAGGTCGTTTCGAGATGCAATGCCACCTAAATTATTGTTATTCTCAATTCATGGCCATTTCAAAATGGAACTTCTGAATTCATTCCCATCTCAATTCCCCAAGCGCATTCAACCCATAACAGAAAGGTGCTCGCAACAATGGAGACCAAGATGATGATGATGATGATCAAGAAGACGAAGAGCAAAAGAACGACAAGAAGATGAAAAGCGAATGGATATGTGGGGCTTCAATATTTGGATAGTCAAGTTTCGACTTGAAACGGAAAGCTGAACTTGGAAACCGATCAAAAACATCCGTATATACCGTAACATTTTGCCATTGCAGCAACTGAAGCCCTGAGGGCAACAATGGCAAATTGTACAATCTTCATACCCAAGGTGGTCAATTCCTGGCGTATCGAACATGATGTAGTTGTTCCGAATATTCTGCATCCTAAGCATTTATTCGCCAGGCAGTCAAGCACATTGGACCAACGGTGCTTCACATAAAAGAAAAAAGATCGTGCACTAGCCTAATTGGCGGTCCAATGAATGCATGCCGAACTGTACGAAGTCTCTCTAAAAGACCTGTAATTTGCGTGCAAGTGCTTGAAAGGGTAATGTGTAACGGATCAACCCCCCAACTCTTTGACCACAAACTGGGCCCCATTCCGCTCTAAATAGTGTTGGAAATGATGTCTAACAGAGAAAAGATTGTGTCTCGAAGAATGCTACCGATTTGGAATCAGTGTGACGAAGGAGAATCCATCGAAATGTCAACGTCAAGAATGAAGCGATCTAACGGAGACCCACCATGCATGATGTCTACCTGATGTACGGATGCAAATTGGCGGGCGTTTACAATGGATTGCGAGTGGTTATCGAGTCGGTTTGGAAGCTATTCACTTCCTTCTTGACCATATAAGTAGGTGACAGGCAAATCGATAGGTTCAGCATAGCAGTTCATTCGCGATCGCCTTCCCCGGAACAACAACGCCAATCTCATTGGGGGATCCTCTTTCCTCGTGGGAGAAGAAAACACGATTTCGAGGCCCCGCAAAAGGCAATGAATGAATAATTGCTAGCTGGCCAATTCGGGCGACTCACGTCGATTCATTGTCGAATGATTGAACTGAACATTGAACGGTGTGCACTGAACATGCCCTGAACGCAAAGAATGGATCTCAAATTTCTTCTTCTCCGCTCACTGAATGAAAAAGAGAGAAAGAGAGAGGGGCCTTCTTTAAGGGGCCCCTTTTTGGCAAGGAGAATCAATGTCGATTCCTAATGAAGGAGGCTTGAACACTCGAGGGAACTAGTTCTCGATAACATTACAGCCCGCCACTATTTGTACAAGTGCAATGGAACGTGAGCTGACTTCTCGTCTTCCATTTGAGATGTTTCAATTGGAGTACAATGATCCTCTTACAACAACTTTTCCTTTCGTTCCAATCACGAAAGGCTGGTAATCCAGGCAGACGGTTCCTTTCTTCGGTCCCAATTTTGAAAAGTCTGGCTCCTTGTTGAATCCAAAGTAAACGAAGAAGTCCATGAGAACAAAAGGCCATTTTCACGGCTGTCGACACAAGTAGCAGCTTCGCTCGATCGACCAACAACGAACCAACCAACCAACCAACCAAAAACGCTGGTCTGGCAACTCACGGACGAACGGTTTATTCACAAACGAAAACTGGTCAGTCTCTGATGAATAGATTATTTAGACAGACGGGAATTAATTTCGATGCATATAAGTCTGGCTCCAGACATTATTGTTGAACCTTTTTGGATCCCTTCCTCGGACAGGATAAAGGAAAAAAAGGTATGTGCACGAGCATGTACTTTTTGGAGAAAGGCAGCTGCCAAAAGAGGGGTTTCTATTGGAAAGATGTGAAAACCATACCAAAACCAGATCGACCAATTAACCGAGAAAAAGAGGGGTTTGCCGTGCAATCTATGGTCCCTTTGTTATCTGGTTGGATTCATTTAGCTATCTCTGGGGCGATCATTGAACGATTAACGAGAGAAACATCATGCACGTAAAGGAATACAGATTTAAAGCTTTGCTCTTCAGGAGTTATACTAGGGGTCTTTGTCGATTGAAAATTTCAATCAAATTGTTTTCTTAGGAACCAAGGAGACGAGCAACGGAAAGATCGCTGCGAAAAATGTGTGTTTTTGTTCGCCATGAATGCGTCCATTTTTGAGCTTCTCTAACATACCGCGATTCAAACTTCTTTTGAAATCATTTCTCGCTGAAAGACTGAGACATGGGAAACTCCTTGTTAAAAGTAGGAGATCCTGTCGTCACACGAGAATGAATATCCCCGTGAAACTTGGATCCCAAAAATAGATATAATAGGTTTTCTTGCCGCTGAAAGCCTTCTTATTCAAAGTGTGTCAATTCGAGCCACACGACGATACTCACGATGATAAAATAACACTTTCGTTGGTTGAGATTAACATTTGGCCTGCCAGCAGAAACAGAGAGGCCTCAACCAGGCAAGCAAAGGATGATTTGACACAAAAAATAAGATGAAAACTCTGATTGTTGATCGGTGATGTCACGACTCGCCCAGCATGGTTGGTTGGCCTGTCGAAATCGGTAGAAGACAAGATCCTGCATGTTTGTACGTAAGTATTACCTACGACCTGCACCTCTGCATCTCTCTATCCATCTACGTCCTACATACAGCATTCGTACCTATACTAGTATCTCCTTGTCGAAGTACACGTTGTAGTAAATGCCAAATTGCCGGCAAACGAACGACAAGATGAAGTGCAATCGACATTTCCTAAAATGCTCGAGGAAACCAAGTTCAAGTACTTTGTTGAGGGTCTTAATTTTGCCAAAACGAAGGATGAAGAAGCCATTCATTGGCACTTTGAAGATAAAGAAGAGTTGAGACGGGGCCATAACACGTTGGGTTTGTTGGTCTTGCCGCCATCTCCTATCGAGTCCATTTTCTGGCACAGATCACAACCTTTCGATCAGGGTTGCTAAGGAAAGATCCTTTTTTCCTAGGATTACTGATTGCTGACGTCTTCAGTTGGGTGCTTCTCCATTTTTCCTCATGCTGATTACACTTCAGAGATTCTCCCGGTCAAATGAGGCGGGAGAATTGATGTGCTGGCTACTCCAGCTCTGGCTTTCTTGCCATGGTAACCCTGGAATCTCGGATCTTCAAGGCCAGGGATTAGTCCTCGTGGGCTCATCCTTCCGTGGCGGACTCTCTTCCAAGAAGACCTTCTTTTTCGTTTCCCTACTACTACTGCTGCTACACAATTTGGAAGTGAGAGTGGCTTTCTGGCAATCTCATCATTTGAACGATGAGGTTTTTTTGGCAAACAAGCGTGTTCAACTCGGGAAAAATAAACACGTTGTCCTCGACGACGACGACGACCCCTTCTTCTCGATCAGAGTTCTCAATTGCTGAGCGACTCTCACTCACTTACTAAGACAGGCTAGCAATAAAAATAGTTTGATAGAACGAAGGATGGATGCTAACCCGATCTTGCAAGGCTTCAGAGCATGGAACGAGTCAATTAGGTGGGAAAATAACCCGGAGCACGTGAAGTCATAAATTTGCATCTGGGTTGTGTGTTCTTACTATGGGCATCCTCTTTCTTTCCCTCCGCATTCTATTATGATGTTGAACAGTCCCAAACAATGCTTCTGTTCATTGTCTAGTCCGAATAGTACATAGGAGGAGGTGGAAAAGAAATCGGGCCTTGCTTCTTTTTTCCCCCGACAACATTCGTGTGTAATGACGGGTAAATGTAGTTTCAAGCGTGTCCCTGGTGTACTGTAGCTTACAACATGTGAGGCTTCCAAATGAGGAGGATACCTACATCATCAAAGGCAACAAAAATGGCAATCGAGAGTTCACAAGTCATGATTTGCCAAATGCCGTAAAATGGGGCTTCACCTCACCCACAACGAAATGCGATGGGTCTTTGATCTTCTGTCATGAATGAGGAAGTCCAATTTGAATCACTCGCTTCTCGAGCCAGTTTTATACTTTGGCTCGAGGTTGATGATGATCAGTATGATCATCAAGATCAATTCAGAAGTTCTTATCCTAGACGGCAAAGCTGATACCTTGAGCACGGATAAGCAATGTTTCGTCGTTCCTGAGGGCGTTGCTACAGCTCAAAACGGGCAATTAAATATCATTCACTCGTCGATTTCCGTCCATTTGGGGCCCTTGTTTTCTTGGTGACTTTGCTCACAAATAGCCATGCATCACCAGCACTCATCCAACTTTGCCGTCATCATCATCATCATCATCATGATCGTCATTATCAACATCAACATCAAGTTTGTCTTCAGATTTAAGCTCATCCTGGGTGTGATAATAACAATAATCACAATGATAACAAACCATCTATGAAGACAAATGGTCAACTAGACTGGTTTGGCAGGAAACTTGGAAAAGAAGCCAGTGCTGAGGCTCGTTTACAAGAATAATTGTGCCTTTCCGGTTCAATTGTTCGAAATTGAAATAGGACAAGAGTAACAAAAGAGCCTTCTCTTGGCTTTTGGCATGGAAGCCTCGTGAAAATTTAATGAGGGTCCATTAGGTAGAAGTCGTCGTAACATGATATGAGCTGAAACCCTTCTTGTATACGTTACATACATGAAGGAACGTACTAGAAGCTAGTCCACGGCATAGTATTGAAATACAGGCTTTTTGCCACTCAATGGTCACATTCACTCTCATGGGAGAGGTAAAAGGGCTATCAAGGGGGAGGCCGAAGAGAACAAAGAGCCCTTTGACGGACGGAATTCCCTAATATTTTCTGCGGGACATTGTGTATCCTTGAAAACAACCAAATAGTTGGCGTGATGTGACTTCACCTTTGATTTTAAGCAGACAATTTCTGCTAGTTTTTGAGCTGAAGCCATATGAATGGAGACATATTTGCCCTTTATGACAGTAAGGAACCCGCTCGGTGCCCTCATCTTTTCAGTGCATGAATGGATCTCTGGGATTCTTCAAAAGGTCCAAATCAATCAAAACACCAACAGGATGTTCGGTACTATTCAAAATTTCAATTCAAAGCCATTAAAACAACAATTCACTCATGATCAGAGTCCATCATCGTCTCCTTTGAGCCGAAAAGATCAATAAACTTCTGGCGCCTTTTCAAAACACTCCATGGGTCACTTGTGATATTTGGAATTTTTCGCCATCGCCCACTACTCTCTGATATTGGAGATCCTTCGCACAAAAGGAGCTACCATTCCGTATTCATTCATTGAATTAAACATTTTTTGTTCATCGAACCATTTCCGTTCCAAAACTCTAGCTAGAGCATGGACGATTATTCAAGTAGCAATTTGATCCCTTTTTTGGTTGAGACTGAAGATAGATGCAAATCAAGGAATGAGTCGCCAGAAGCGCGACAACAAAAGCCGCAAAAAGCCAGAGTGACAAATGAAAATCTTGAGAACTAAGCTGAATCTCCTTGGATTGGGCACGTTAAATTGTGTCACAATCGGAGTGAATATAAAAAAACGGGGTTTTCCTTCTTTTATCTGGGCGGGTTATCTAAATATTTGCCAACTCACTCAAGGTTTGCAGGCTCTGAAAGAAAGAAATCCTTCACTAGCATCTCGCATGAAATTACACCCCCAAAAAAACACTCCACAGTCTAAAGTATGCCAATAAAGCCATAAAACTGTCGATCCAAAAAGAAGTCTTCATGTGCCTCGTTTCGTTTCCACACAAAATGTACAATATAATCATCCAGCCTGAAGAATTTCACCGTGAGCCAAACGCATACAACTCTTTTTCACCATGCATAGTGTGGTTACATACACTCAGTCATTTACAGTTCTGGTTCCCCCAGTCCAATCTTGGTGTTCCATGTTCCCATGCAATGTTGTATTGCTGGCAACATAAGGGGAGAGTGCAATTTTCATTTTACGACTGGAGCCCCACTTGATTGCTGATAATTAGCGTAGTTGGCGAAAGAAACAGTCGTGCCTATTGCCTTTGGTCCATCGACATGGAACAAACAGGGTGGAGCTGGTTGGATGGTTTGGAACCTGCGAGTTTTTCCTGAGAAGGGGAAGAGGGATCCAGTTATTGAATTAGCGAAATGGAACAACCAGGAAACGAGGAAAAAGTGGAACAGCCTCGAAAGCAAATATTTGCTATCATTTCGAGATGGTCCCAAGGTTGGATCTCGAGGGTATTTTCCGGGTAAAAAAGTGAGTTCCAAGGTAAATGTGTTGTCGTCATGATGAAAAAGCCTGCTATTGACACATATTTCGAACTTGTTTTTGCTCTACAACTTCCCTTGTGCTTTCACCCTCAACATGTGCAACGCAGCTGTAGAGAGAGCGTTGTTCGAAATCGAAACTTTCCTGATATACCAAAAGAATTTTGAGGCCAGAGGCAGCGGGAGGAAATCCAATTTACACAACTTTCTCCCACACCTCCTTCTCCTTCTTCTTCGACTCTTTCCCTGGGCTTGGTTTCCCCTTTCCTCCCCGAGAATTTTGGTGGAATCCCACTTGGGGTACAGTTTGTCTTGGTAAAAAATGAGAAAAAATGGGCTTGAAGCAGTTTAAATGCCGCACAGAACCCCCTTCGAGCAATTGTCTTTTGAGCTTTTAAACAATTAAGGAATCCTGGGAAAAGAGTGCTCCCTAGGGAATGATAGAAGGTCAGTTGCTGAGCACGTCTGGAAATATAGTAGAAGCATATCTAGAAGCATAAAAGAAGCATATGACATAGAGGAGAAAAACCATGCTAAATAACTGACCTCTAATTCTGTATTCTTTTCAACGAACTCGTCACGTATACTAAGGGTAAAATAATGTAACTTGGACAAACTGTATGACCGTTCCCTGTTAAGATTCGTTTCATTCCTTGGCTGAACTGTTAGTGGTCGATATGCCAGGCTAGTTCTTCCCCTTTGCTGTTCTTTCCGTTTTGGAAATGCGAAAGTGTTCCATTATCATTTCACCCCCCTCTATTTTCAATTTTTAATGCCAGTTGCTCCGAGTTACTCGGGAGTTGTCCTGAAATTGCCATCTTTTTCACATGGAAAGCCCCCTCCATGGACCAAAAGCTCGCTTATTAACTTTCATTGCATGACTTTCTTAAATTGCCAGACTATCTCATGCACACACATGTCTGGGAACATGACAATTTAGAAAATTGGAACATTCGGTATGAGTTCAGTTCCAAGTGTCAGGTGCAAAGTACGTTAAATATATTGCCAGAAGTTGAGGAGTGGATTCAACCTAGTAAAATGATGCCTATCGCTCATCCTGTAACCAAACACGGTTTCATTGTAACCAACCGAAAATGCACTTCAGCCATGGGATACAAGGGCCCTCAAGTTTGTTTAAAACAAAACTAGTTCAAGAGCAACCAAGGACGACTTTGATGCAACTTTCAAATATGCTCTTTGTTCGTCCTCCGATCTTTTCTTTTATACTATATGGAACTAAAACAAAGGGGTTGGAAATGAGATGGATCTCATTTCTCAGCTTGGACAAGCGCTCCACCAAAACGAGAGGGACAAAAAGAACAAAGAAGCCAGGGTGCCCACTACATAGTGGCCACGACCACTCAGGTTCTCCTCACCCTTTTCGGAAATGGAGACAGACCGTGAAGCTCTTGGGCCACTTTTTTTGTGCCAGGAACCGAGCAAGCAAGAACGAGATAAGGTAAGGCAGACGGAAATTCAGGTTCACCACAGGGCCACCAACACGTACCAAGTACTACATACGGAACACATTGAGTTGGTTTGAAGGTGGGCAGATGCAAGCGCGTTTTTCTCCCCCAAAAAGTCCACAGGAAGTTCCCATCTTAATGAAATCCCGTTGCTTCGGTCATTCTGTGGTCGGCGATAACAAATGGCTTGAATGAAATTGCTCTTGGGATTTCATTGTTAGTTCTGGGCGACTTTTATAGGACGCAACTCAAGGGTTGTGGTTTCAACAAGAGTTTGGCATTGGGATCCACTGCAGCGTTGGGAGGGAGGAAAATTGCGATTTGTCTTCTTCTCCTTCTTCTTTCTCCTCGCTTCCAATCAAATGGAAAATGAAGTCGAGAGTGAGGGGATTCATCTGGGATTCTAGAGCAATTTTCTCTCTCTTGGGAGAGAAATTGGAAACGATAAGTCCGCTCCTCCACATCCGATTCGTCTTCCAAGTTTTGGCAATTCGATAAGACCAGAAGATGAAAGTTGCAAGGTTTGCAAAAATCTTCTCATTCCATTGAGAGACGGAGAGAAATGGACGTTTCATCTGATGGCCGCAATGATATAGCCCATTGAACTTGTCTCGAGAAGATAACACCCCCTTCCTCGCCTCGTCTGAGACTTTTTCGTTCGTGTCTTGGTAGCAAACACATGTCCAAACATACTACAATCCCATCCATCACTCACGATTTGCAACATAATCTTCTTCTCATCATTGGCCGAGCATCAATTTCTAAAGTGTGGACTTCAACTCTCCACTCTTTGAGTGGGTGTGCTTTACTCGATCCTATTAGGTGGGAGTGGCGCACTTTCGACGCCGATTTGCTCAGAAGACAGCTGGCTTGACCTTTTTTCGATAATCTTGCTTGGATGAGCAGAATTTCGTTCGTCTTTTCCTCACGGAAAGTGATCTCTGACCAGTAGGGATGGGCAACAATTGACAGTTGGATTTGCATAATGATGGTGCAACATACTTTTGCCATCGATGGAAAAAGTTTATTGAGCAAGACCTATTTTGAAGGCTCAAAGAAAGTCTAATAAACAGAAATGCGGATTTTCCCCACAATAGAAAAAAAGAATAATTGAGGACTTGGTTTCATTTGTTTGGCCTTGAAGAAAAGCAAAGGGATATTTTGTTTTTATGCCCCATTTTGAGAAACGAGGCGACGAGGGACAAAATTATGCTAGGAGAATAGAAGGAAAGGGACAATAAAAGCAAAAAGATGAAAAGAAGGGAATGGAGCTACGTAAATTCGACGTTAGCCTGTTTTTACCATTCCGTTCATACAAAGGCCATCTTTCGTAATGCTCGCTTTGGATAGACAGAATTTCTGCAATATAAACCGGTGATGGTGCAAAATTTCAAGGAATTTTTATAGTGTTTCATAATTGAATAAACACAACCAAACCGTTTCTCGATATTCGTTCGTCGCGTGTCAATTCTACTTTTCTAAGAATAAACTTTTCCCACCAGTTAGTTTTGCAAGTGCTAGTTGGAGTATTTCGCTATCCCTATTCCTTGCCACGCACGCACGCCCTCTTCAGATCTCGATTGGAAGCCAAAGGAAAGAGAGAGAGAAGAGGGAACTTTTTGCTTTTGCGCGCTTTTGCCGAACGAAATTCATCGACTTTTTCATCCTTTGACCATTGATGGATATTTTCTGCAGCCTTCGACTCCCTTTTGAACTTCTCTCAATTGAGTCTCGGCAAAATTTCCTCTGACAGAATGATTGGAAAACTTTGTCCAAGGATAGCCAGCAATTCGCCCAAGAGGCGATGGAAACAAACCTGAGGCCTCTCAATGAAAGCAAAACTCAGATCAAGAGAACACCGGATAGATGTTACTACTTCTTACGTTGCTCCTGGCCAATTTGATTGAGTGAATGTGAACATATGGTCAGACGTCTGAGTCTAATTCAAGCTCATCATTCGTCCTCCTCAATGGGATAATGAGGGTAACATGGGCTTCATTCACTTAATGAAAACACAAATCTCACCTAGAATAGAAAAAAAAGAAATGATTTGTTAGTATAAAAGACTTCAACCAGATCAGGTTTCGGGGTCTATGACCCTCAATAGCCTTTGGTAATAAAAGCACGAATTCGTGTCCGAGTTTGGGTCAGCCATGGGCGGTTCCATGTTTTGGTTGAAATACGTGTGTGCAAATCACCAAGTGGTTATTTCACACAAAGAGCAGTTCCGGGCCATGAACCGGCCATTCTTCATGGTTGAATCGCTTTCGCGAGAATCATCCACAGAACCAAAGGGGGAACAAAGTGATTCTAAGCAATTTTTTTCTCTTTCTCTCCATACACATACGCCCTAACGCATAGACTCTCCCCATTTTCACAGACCATTCATCGATAGAGAAGCACTAAATTTACGCGGGGATCACCAATCTGTTCGATTTTTTCCATCTTTTTCTACTTCACACTGCAACATCTGCTTGCTCAACGATTGTCCAATGTAGTATAGTAGTATTAAGTAAGGAGTGTATGGAAAGCACAAAGACGAGGAAGGATTTTTATGACGAGTGTGAGAATGCACGTTTGGATGGATAGATGGATGAAGCCAGTTGTTGGCTGCCTTGGCCTCCTCGTTGGTAACCCGATATTTGGGAGATTAGTCACCAAATGTCCCCCCACATTCGAATGTGAAACGACGAACTCGTAACAAAAGACGGATGTGGAACAAAAGAAGGATTTTCCAACTTTGGTGTCGACGAATAATGTGTGGTGTGGGTCAAGAGGTTGGAAGTTCGATGGATTTGTTGGCAGCTCGATCTTGAAGTGATATAAATCTAGCATTGACCCGAACTGCCATGTTTATAAACGAGCCCTGGATTTTGGTGCAGTGACCTCAAAAGCGACTTTATTCGCTCAGTCGAACCATTCTTTGGCAGCAGCAATAAAAGCCAACTCGTTCGTCCGTAGCTCACTCATTGTCGAGTTCATCTCTGTTCAATTCAAAGAAAAAGCGCACGAAAGAGCACCGAGGAACCAACCAACGAGGAGATCTTATCAATAATAGAGGCTAATACGGGTCACAAAAAGAGGGGGGAGAATCTTTTGAACAATTCGCTATCTCACACGGCCACAAAGAGATTTCAATGGACAGCCAACGAGGAGAAAGGAGAAAAAAATCGGGTTGGTATGAACAGACAGACAGAATCATATTTGCCAACTGTTTTATGGCTTGCCTTGGATTCAATTACATTTTTGTATCGCAACGGAGAAAACAACCATTGAAAAAGAAAGAGATCCAAAGAGCAAAACAACGAAGGGGGCGTAGTCGTCTTCGTAGTTTCGAGTTGAGGAGGCAAAAGTAGATTCCCGTTTTCACCTTCATTCTTCGAGATCCTGTTCAAGTGCTAATCTCCCCGAAACCATGAATAAAATTGCCATTTTCTTCTCCCAGTTCGAACGAACTCTGAAACTGGTGTGTTTTCTCTATTGAAGAGGCGCCGTTTGTACGAGTCAAACAATGGTAATCATCCTTAGGAGAATGGTTCAATCCAAAGAGCATTGTGAGCGAGTCACAGAGATCCAATAAAGTTATCCTAGTCAAGAAACGGATCCATCCGTCTTGAATGTTTCTCTTCGATTGAAGTCTTTTCACGCATCACACTCACAACAAAAGCATTTCTGCTTCAAGAACTCCAAATTGCCGATGGAATATTAAATGGATGCTAATACTTCTACTCTTGGCAAATGTAAGAACGACACGACGAACAATCCAATCCAACCAACCAACAGCATGTCATAATGAGAGTGAAAGTTAGAGCATCCGTCTCTGAAATTGCTGATGATAGACGAGTTTAAATAGAGAGAGGGGTGATGCTAGCAAATGTTTGCGACACAAGCCTTCCCCAGGATAGACAACTCAACCAGAACGGATGACGAGAAATCTGCCACGATCGAGTGCATCAGATCCGGCCCAGATTCAAGCCAAAAGCAATATGCATTTATTTCGGGGGGCCATGTGGATCAATTAAAGCAAACTGAGGAAGAGTATTTAGCGATTGAACTCGCGACAGAGCAATTTCCAATTTCATTTCAAAGCGTTTATCTGGCCAAGATCTCGTCGGAGAACCTGCAAGAACTGCCAAATGGAAACCCATTGGTCCAGGATGAAACGAGGGCCAGGATCGTCTCATTTGAAGTAAATGGCTCTATATTGATGTTGGGATGGCACGATGAGGCCTTAAACATTCGACAGCATGGAATGCTGAGGATTCACGGAGGGAAATTACTGGGGCATATTGAATTTGGTTCCAATTCCAGAGGCATTTATGTCTTGAGATGAACTATGAAATGCTTGGAACGGTGGGTCCTAGCTAGAGACAGACATCTGTTTCCAAGAGACTCTCTTTGACATTCCATAGTGCTTGGGGAACTTATCTTCGGGTTGATGATGATGCGAAGTAAACCGTTTTCTTCGTGATGTTCCACCAGTTCGGTTCCCTCTTAAAAACAAATGCTCGTACACTGCAGTCCTCCTTCTTGCAACTTTGTCCCAGAAGCGACACGAATGGCGACATGAACTCGCTAGTTCCAGTATCTGGCTGGTTGCTAGCTAGCTATATGACGACTAGATGGCTTGATAAGAGCCGCAAAAACCACCACACTACCAAATCCCGCATTTCTTTTTTTGCTTGGGAATTCTGGTCATTCAGACCAAGAACTGCATTATTACGCTTTGGGTAGCCTTGTTCGACCTTCTGCGTTTTGGTGGACCATTTGTGGAAGAATCTCCTCCCATTTGATTATTTACTCGTCCTGTACGCATCTTGATGCCGACCAACGGAGTACAATCTGGCACCTGAAACCACTCTATTCTTGCCATTGACCTTGGCCATTCGTGCGCTAATCTATGCCATTTTTACAACAATTTCTCGTTGTCTTAGTCAGCATTTCCAGGGCATGTGATGTACTTGAAATGCGATGTCTTCTCAGGATCTCCCCTTTAATCATACTTTACGATCTCAATCAAGCATTGCGAAGGGCTCGACTTGAGTGGTACTTGTACGTTCATACAGGAACCCCTGAAAGGGGTGGACACGAACTCCGATTTTTGAAAAAATGGTATGAGGCCGAGGCTATATTTTGACACGACGTCATTTATTCCTTATTAATGTCTAAAACTGTTGAACATGTGTTTTGAAAGAATTCACGCAAACTTTTTGTGTTAATATTTGTGGACTGGATGTTCTTCACCTTGATTTTAGAAGTCCCAGCACTCTTTTTACTCGTCTCATGAACTTTTGACATTCAACTCTCCAAAGGATTTTAGTCCTCATAAGAATGAGGAAAATACGTAGATGGAATCTTGCTTCACCCATTAGTCCAACTTCAGTGAAATAATGCTTAACAGAAGTATCTGTGGTGGTATCTGGAGTGTTACTCATCTTCCATCCTCTTCAACACCTCCACAACGCAGGAACCATTTCCATAAGAAAATGAAAAAACAAGAATGGTCTCATTTTGAAACAAGATGGAGTCCAAGTCAGAGATGTTGTTGGCTATAACCATTGAAGGGCACTTTTGACGGTTCTGGATCAGATCAGCCATCTGATCCGGATTGGAACAGGAACAAAGGCAATCACAACGTCCTTGAGACAAAATGAGTGAAAAACATGAGGATTAAAGCCTTGATTGTGGATTTGATTGAAAATGTTTCAAGTCTTGGGGCTCAAGAAGGTCGGGACCACGCAGGACTGGGGCTAAGGGTCCTTCAGGACCAAAGGATCATGTCTTATCATTGCAGGGATAGGCTCTACAGGCTTGATAAGGTTTGATTGATCTTCTTAGATCCCCTTGTCCAGGAATTAACAATCAGATTGAATGAAAAAATCCACACAATTCAATCTTGATGGGAGCATTTCATTCTAAAGACTTTGGGAGGGTCCATGGACCCGGGTTAGACTGTCAGATCACCAATTTGGGCTGACTGACTCCAAAGGCAGATCAAAATATTGAGCCCATCCATTGCTAGTAGGTCCACCTGATAGGTTTCAAAGTCATCTTAATTTGTTCTTCATTTGATCGAATTCTTGACACTGAGGACTTCTTCTTTCTTTGTTCTATATTGACCTTAATCCGAACGCAAATTCCTCTTGAAAAGGGATTAAGAACCAACTTTCCCCACATACTCTCACCCGGATCAAAACGGGGAGTTTTATCGCACTCGTCCATCACACAACTTGAACAACTTAAGAGTATCTTACCTGTCCTTATTATCCTGAACTAAAAGACACAACCATACAATAAAGGAAATTCGAAAAAGGACCATCATTTATAGAACATGTTATGCCAAGTTGACAATCTCACAACCTATAACAACCTTGATTTCATACAAAGTTTGGCATGTGTTAATTCAGTTCAGGATAATACCTGAAATATTGATGGATGGGTTCAATTGTAAGTTCAAAGATACTAATAAGACGTTAAAGTCGGATGATATATGAGCTCGGAAAAAAACGATATTTTGTTGTTGATAATTCAAGTAATCGTAAGATATTCTTAGTTGTTCAAGTTGTGCAATGGATGAGCGTAAAGAAACTCCCCGTTTTGGTCCGTGGGAAAGTTGGTTCTTAATCCTTTTGCAAGAAGAATTTGGGCTCGGAGTCCGGTACAAATTCGTTTTTTTGCTTTAGTTAGGGCTATCACTTCCGAAGGTTATTGCAGGTAACCTCGTCATCAGATTTCATTTGATCACTTTGATCGTCATCTTGTAGATTAGACACCTTTGTGGGTTCATTCGCACTCCATGATGTGGTCATTCATTCACTATTTCATTCACTCTTTCTTGGGTGAACTGGATGTCTTCGAAACACCAACATCGGACTGATTTTTGGGCATGGCGTTGACCTTTACCAAGGCTAGGACTTGGCTGGACCCGCTTGAAACACAGGGAACACCGATTGGCGCACTATCTTTTGGAATTTTGGTCGATTTCCGTTTGATTTTCCGCTCCCAACATGGCGGTTTGTTCTTCTTGTTTACGAATCTCGGCCTCATACCGGAGGTTGCGTGCCGGAGAAATTCCGCGAGTTCGCATCCAGTATTAATACTATTATATAGGTTATCCCTGGTTCATATCAAGTTCTGTATACAGTAAGTAGTAAGTACATACACACGGTGAAGCAAGTGTGAAATCAACCTTGAGGCTCGTTCTCATTCCTCCAAATAGGTTCTAGTTATCGCAACTAACAATTACTCAAAATGAAGTCCTCGACATCTTGATCAGGACGTCAAGGTAACAAGCCCGCTTGTCTTGGGTGAATCAGAGCGGAACTGACTCAAAAACGTTCATCAAATAACCGAAATGTGATACCAAAAAGGCCCGCTTGTCGACTTTTGGGGAGCTAGCCCAAGGTTTCCCATGAATGGATTTCCGTAAGTGAAATCTTGAGCATTGGTATTAGTCCTAGACCACACCACACGTATCATTGCACCGTTGACATGTGATGATGAACTGGAATATTCAACGCATTCGATGATTGCCTCAGTGAATGTGTGAGCGAATGCATGGAAGAGGAAGTTAGCTTGAAAAGAAGGATACGAGCTGTTTAAGGGGCCTAACATTCGAGAAGGCTTTGTCTTCCTGAAGCTGAAGAATGCTTCTTCTGGCTTTGAATGAAAAGACAGGATAGATTGCCGAGGTGTTTTCGTAAATGGTTTTGTAAACTGTTTAGCATTGCTCATTTGACTGTCTTCATACAACGTAATGCACGAGTGAACAGACGAAACGTCAGCATCTTGATTTCTTCTTTCAATACACAAGGTCACTAAACGCGGATTCATATCAACCACAAAATCGTGGCCTCGTGAAAAAGTTTGAAACTCGAAAAGTCAATCATTATAGGTGAAACTCTCAAGCGCAAAGGAAGAGAAAGAGAAAAAACCCACAGAGTGATTCTTAATATGTAAATACCGGCTTTGGTTTAGGCTGAGAATGAATCCAATGATGGATGGCGACTCGATGATGTTAAAGCCTCACGTCATGATAGCCCAAATGATGGCGGCAAAGACAGTGCGTGATTTTTTTCCAAATTTACATCCACTTAACATTTGGCCCGACTAAGCATGTAATGTGGAGACGAGATTGGGCCAAATAATTCATATGAACCTGAGGCCTCAGGCCTTCAACTCAACGCTAACGGCAAAACGAAAAAAAAGTAATTATTCAAACATGGCCCTTGTCAAGTGAGAAAGGATAGAAACATCATACATATTAAAGACGGGCTCCCATCTTGTACCATGCAATTGTCTGTCTCCGTTCTGTATATCTGTGAGGTCGGTTCTTTATCCAAGAGCGCTCGCTCTGCTATTTTAATGACAAAACTTCCAATTTATTTCGCTTCCATTTTTCATGCAAATTGAGGGTTGCTTAATGAAGCTGGGCTCTTAATAATAACATCATGTGTCTCTGGTGTACTTAAAGGCCAGCCCAGTCTGCCTCAGACAGCGACGTCTCTTGGGTTTTCATTAAACCAGCAATGTCTCCCAGTTCCATGTCTGGATGAATAAAGGGCGAAAGAATGGCAAGACAAAGACATCGTCTTTCTCGGTCGTCCATGGTCCCTTGACGAGGAGAATCATTGTCGCATAATTTAATTTGGGAAACCTGCCGCAAAAACCAACCAAGCCTGCACTATGAAGGGCCTTCCAACGAACCACTGCCATTCCCTTTTCAACCAAAGAAGCATTGGGTCTCTAAGGACACAATTACAAACGATCCCTATTTGCATAAAACCAGCTGAAGAAGAATACGTTCGTATTTGTCAACTTTCTTCATCTTAAGAATAACTGTATTTTCGGGCCTTGGGTGACTTCGAAGATCAGACAAAGACCAACGTGATCCCAATCCCAACTTTGATCAACCGAGTAAAATGGCACCAAAAGCGAAACCTTTGCCAATTTTACACAGACGTGAACGTGCCAAGGCGCTTCACTCGGAAAATCGGGGAACAATGTTCCCATCTTTGGGTCCACATTTCCATCAAAGAAAGAGACAAGCCTCTCTCTCTCTCTCGGGTACAGTGTGCAATGAGTGAAAGAGATTGGGATTTTGTGCACCTTACATCTTTGAGGATGAATCGAAAGTGAACCCTAGGCTCTAGTAGAAGCTGAATACACGATCCTTGAGCCGTCTCCTTGCAATTATGAAGGCAAAAGCATGCACTTCTCTACTCATTGCATGAACGGTGTGTAGTGTGTACGTACGTTCGTCCGAGACATCAAGTCAGTTCATGTAATCAATGTACACTACTACAGTCCGCAGTTTTGACGAAGGAAGGGGGAGGAATAGAGGCCCTTGGGGTAATCCGTAAGGTGAAATATAACAGAAATCAGAATGTGAAATCGGTGATGGCGAAAGTTGGTGATTGATTTTACTCCCGAGCCCCGAATGATTACAACCGTGATGGTGTACGTACATACGCATATACTCGAGACTTTGGTCGGTAACAAAGGGCATTCATGTACGTACGTATTATTCTCACCATGGCCCAATGGGAAGAAAACTCACGGAAGTCGTTGAAGTGAGCGTACCTTCTCACGTGAATAAAAAAAAGTCCACTCAAGGAGATTTTCGGTTTCCCGTCCAAAATACGCGGTGTGTTCATTAGTGGTATACAGAGGGTGGTGTTGTTTACACGCATGGTACTGATCGTTCGTTAATCCATGGTGAAAGTGAATTCTGTTCTCAAGGGATGATGATGACCGGTTAATTGTGTATTGATTGGTTTTAATAAGCAATTACGGATTTCCATTAACTTTCCTTTTTTCCTCTTTGATCAACGTTCGTTTTGGGCCGAGCAGCCAATTCACGAACCTGAAGGGAAAAAATGACGACGAAGACCAGGCGGAAAATAGCCTCGACAGAATGTTCATCCACCGAGATGCGATTTTATTTCATGACCAAGATTTGAACTCACTTCCGAGTTTCACCTGCTTTACCACTGCAATGAGGGGGATCTTCGACTACTTCAGGAGTGGTTGAAGGAGGGGTAGCCAGTGGTTGTTGCCCAAGCAGGAAACCCTGAACCAAGTGAGAGTATTACCATAATGGCCAAGCCGATATCCAGGTCATAAAATGGATCCTGCCAATTTCAAAATGGGTTGGGCGTATTTAACGCAGACCACCAGAAACACCCGCATAGAAACGAGGCTAAATTCGAGGATAGACGCTCTTATAGTCCCGGGTGTAAAGCTCGTTGAAACGTGAGGTCATCTATATCAAGCATCCATTCATGTTTTCGTCAAAAAATCGACAAACAGGTTTGCCGAATCCAGCATTTTTCTCGGAGATCCGAGCAAACTCCATTCATGCAGTGCACTTCATTATTCATCTGCCGCTTTTCTGCTTGGCATGAGACTCTGCAACTCCGAAGACTGAGGAGAAGTGAGATATTATTTGGCCGTCCATCTGCCTGCCAATGGCAACTTACCCCTCCTCCTCACTGAGCCTTCTATCATTCATCAGCTGTTACGAGTTATATATACATGACCAGATAGTACCAATGGTAGAGGGGGAAGAATTATTTTCGCCTCACGATGACATCGATTTTTCCGTCATGCCATCCAGCCCACATGTGGCCGAGTCTTTGTGATATGCACAACTTCAATCAAAGCTGAGCACTCACGAGAGTCCTGAAAATTCTTGTAATATTGTTTTCTGCTTTTTTGGCCTCCAAAGGTTCTCACCAAACAAGAGTTAGGAGGAATCGGATCCCTAACACCCGACTTAAAGTTAGGTATGACCACTGAGCCAATTTATGGCACGGTCTGTTTTTACAACACCCTGGAACAACAAATGGTCATCTGTCATTGGGGTCAAACAATCGCTACAATCAATGGAAATACGAGGTTTACAATACATATGGATGTAGGGAGAATCATCGCGTTTTTTGCATACGGAGACATCAGCTTACAGATGGAATATGATCAAGGGCCAATTGAAAACGGAATAATGACACTAATATTACCTACTTCCTCCACTTCATCAATGTCAATCGTCGGTACTCTGTGTGTGAGGTTTGCCCACCTGTGAAACCCTCAACCCTCTAACCCAGCAAGAACGTACGTACTTCTGCATCTGTATGACATGCGCCGTATATTTCTATCTTTCCTCCGTCAAAAACGATCACTTGTCGGTCGGTCCCTCACATTGATCCAATGAGTACAGGTAATTTTCGAATAAAACAAGTTCGAGAGATCTCTTTGGAAAAATGAACTTTGAATCACTTAGTAGGGGAGCACGAGTGGTTGGTTGGTGGCCTGAATGGCCGATGTCTAAGTAGAGACCAGGGAGTAGGTAGTGCTATTGTTACGTAAGGACAGGTGCAGATGTCACGATAAAAGAATTCGAGAGGGAAATGGACAGGTTGAAAGCCGATCAAAGGAAAGCTGTGCTTTGTTGTCCAAATCGGACACATTGTCAGTGATGCCGAAAACAACAAACATGAAAGTGGAGAGGTCGTCAAACCCATTTGAGGTTTAAGCACCCTCATTGAGGTCAAATCCATTTTTTTTCAGGGAGTACTCATGAGATCCAGATTGCAGCTCGTTCCTACTAGGGCATCATTGTTCTATTAGACAAGGGCCTCTATGATCCTCTCCAGCTCAAAATGGGGCCCATTTAGAGCCCAACTCTAAGATTGGGGCCTACCAAGGACAGCAAAGGAGGAGGAGGAAACTGAAGCTTTGGGACTGGCTCTCGAACTCGTGTAGAACTTGAACTGTCGAGTGCGGGAAAGCCGGGAAAAACTGAGAATGGGTAGTTGAGATAAGGAGAAACCATAAGGAGAACATCAATAAGACTTGAAAGTCCTCCTCTGCAACTCAAGCTCAAGTTGTACGAAACCCTTCTTGAACGTTTAACAATCTCATTGAAGCCATTCATTGCTATAGTGACACAAAAGGGGAAAATAAAGGGGGACATCTCTAACTTGTGGATTAATTCTAGTTTGGCCAGATTGCTCTTGCACGAACTGTCCCAGTTCTGTCATATTATGAAAGCACGTATTCCAAATTTTGGGTTTAATTTTATGGCCTGGATCAGTTAAATGGGGCCATAACCTTCAGTGCATTCAATCGTTAAAGCCAAGAGCGAAAAATTGTCTCCGCAGCAAATATCGTTAAAGGTTGCGCAAGAATTACAAAACCAATTATACGAAAAAAAGGTTTGTTGTCATCAGGCAAAGGCAAATGCTATTGTTTTAGCAAAAAAACTTATCAATGACAATTCTTATCACTTTAGTATTGAGTAATACATTGCCTGAAAACTTGAACTTTTCGCCAAATCACGAAGCCTAGTCCCTAAAAGACGAGAAGAAAAACAATGTAGGAAGAACCCAAGACTTTTCAGTGGATCCCCATAAAGAAGCATTCTTGCTGCATCACCAGTGTAGAATTGAGGGTTAATGGTGTATATAAAATTGAGGACATTCATCCGTTTTTTACCCGCTTTTTATTCTCTCAGAACGCTTCGGCAACCCAAATATCAACATTGGCAGAACTCTGTTGTTGGCTTGTGGTGTGGTGGTTCCTCGTAAATTTCACATGATTGATGTAGTTCTGGGTTTCCAAGCACCACGAGATTCTCCTTGTTGTACAATAACAAATGATGTCGGGTTGAACCATTCATATTGTTCCCCAGTAAGATGTCAAGCCAGCCATTTATTGCCAACATGCCGATCGACAGCCTTCGACCTTGACAAAGGGTTATGATTAAAGAAGGCAGTCTCATTCAGAAGCTATGTACCACTCGACTTACGTTTTTGCGCCATTCAAACGGGCCAAAGACGCCGTTGAGAGCGTAACGAGCAGCTCCCTCTTTCCTTGTCAAATCAGAGGTCTAAATTAACCGGTGTTTGTACGCTGTTGGTTAACAGGAGTCTGCAGCAATGGAAATGCACTTATTCGCTGCCACTTGGAACACCAACGCGTGAGCAGAGGGTTCTGCCCATAAAAACGCCTGGCGTGCACAATGCATAAACCCAATGCATGAAAAAAGCTGTTGACGGATATTATTTTCATGGTATTTGCGCTCTTTGCGACGGAACTCTGTGCTTCTCTATCCATAAAAACGGCAAAAAAATAACAGGTAGTGGGATGGAAGGACGATCTGGTTGAGTTGGCAAGCTTTCAGGCCAACAAGCTTTAATTTACTTTCGGGTTTTTTTCCCATTGGACAGTGAATCAATCATGGAGAGCGAAGGATCAAAAAAGATGGCGAATGCCATGCGATTCTGAATTTTTTGTTCGCCTTTCAGTTTGGAGTAAAAGTGCATTTGTTTACTTGCGATTCAAACAAGGATAGAGCTGCTGCTTGGAAAATCGACTAGATTGAATCAATTTCTTGTTGGCCTTGCTTTCAAGATCCTTTCCTCGAAGTGAACTCTTTTTTTTGGCACAAGGTACTACAGTAAAAGTGGTTCCATGTTCCATGTCGACAACGGTTTTGTTTGCATGTTCAAGTGCATAAGTTAGGGAAGTTATTAATGTCCTCGTGAAACTCGACAACAACGACAAGAAACAGTTCTACTTCCAGCTAATCCCCCCCTTAAAATGAGGAATGATAATAACATACTTCGGTCTAGTGCCAACTACGTACGTTCCCATTCTTCTTCCTTCTTAAACAAAAGGCATCTGTTCATTTTGATTAAAGTTGGCGTTTCTCGTTCATGCAACTAGACTTGCACCAAGTTCAATACATTCAATTCGCAAACATGTTTGTAAAAGCCTAGCCAAAAAAATCTAAACCGAACCACTCGGGATAATCATGAGTAACACACGATATTTTCAGGATCGGCATTGTCAGGAACATCTTCAAATTGACCATAGTGTGGTTTCGAAGGGATAGACTTCCGCGATTAAATGGGAAGCAAGGGATTATTGGCGCCTTTCTTTGCTTTATATTCGGTAATCCGGTTAGAGACTTGGGGTCCACCGTTCCAATCCCTTGTCCAGACTCTTTGGGACGAAATCTGCTTGGATTTTGGGTTCACCCAACCTTCGGACCTTTCCAAACCAAACCCTATCCTCGTGTTTCGACCAGATCCAAAATGTACGTAACAAGATCCTCTCACCTTAGCATTAGAGGGACGTTCGAATCCCAAAAGAGTGGGAAAAGGAGTGGAAAATCTCTCTCTCTTCAATAGGGGATTAGACGAGATCACGCCAAATCTCCGGCCAAAGTTGGACCCTCGCTACAGTGGATAAAGAATGGGATTGACCCCAACGAATTGACTTCCTAACTCACCATCTCAAATCTCGAGGCAGAAGGATTATCAGATGGAGGGTCCCTTTTCAAGACTTAAAAATGGGGAAATTTAGGAGATACCCGCCAAAGCGGGCGAATGGATCCAAGTGTGCGCAGTAACGGAAGCACATTTGATGGCTCGGTGTCCCTTGGGGAAATTGAGTCGCAACCATTGGTAGGCTCAACAACCACAGCATGTCCTTCAAAATGTAATTAGATGTACGTACAAGGAAACTGCATTTGAGATCCTTTTTGAGATGCAAATGCGCCATTTGTTGTCGTGTGAGAAACGTGCAAAGGTTGTCGCATGGTTGTGATGGTTGTTGTTGTTCTTGTTGATGCTATTTTCCCATTCTTGTTCAACCAGAATAATGGTAGTAAAGCATGGACGAAGGCCAAGACTTAAAAGGATTTTCATCTGGCCTCAAGAACTCAACAGAATTGCCAAATTCTGTTGCCACAGGCAATCCATTTATTCTCAAATTGTGTTTGTTATCTCTAGATCAAGTCAGCCCGATGCTTGCATTCTCTTTAGTCCTGCTCCAATGTCTATTGGAAATCCGACGGTATGCAAGTTTACATCCAATGCAAGTTCCATGTAATGTCCTTTTTGTGCTTGAATACGCTCGTTTCGACGCGACAAAGGCTTTTTTCTCTCTCTAAGGGACGGCTCCAATATCGGCTAACTGCATTTCGGGAGAGTTTCCAACATGCACATGTAATAGAATCCCGAGCTCAGCCAGAGACAGTGTTGCCATTCATTGTGTTTGGTCGGATAAAACTGCATATGAAAACATTCATTCCCGCCCTACAATCACATTTCCTGATCGACGAGAGGGTTTCGTCAAAAGAAGGCCTCTGCGTGATCCCAGATCACCTTTCAAGTGGAATCTTGATATTGACGGGACGGAAATCGGAAATCTTTCCTTCAGAATTCTCTGCAGGGGACCGGAAAAAATATGTCAGCCCTAAATACTAAGCGTCTAAACTTGCAACCCTTCAACGTATAAGTGGAAAGCTTTTGGGAGTTGTTAAGAGTGACGAAAACTCAAAAGATTGTGGTGGTTGTGGTAGTAATGTACGTTTTCGGACCACCATATATCAAGTGCATGTTTTGGGGCGATTGTCAAAGGCTTGGCCGCTTTCAGTTAAGTGCCAAGCCCAGCTTTCTTGAACGTGGAACGAGCCAAGTTTCCTTTGCATTATTTCCGACTTTAGGAGTCCCAGTCTTTGGTCGTCGAGAAACAGTCAATTGTGAGTTTGCATATTCAATCTTCACGTAAACACCCTTGAGACTGGCTTGATTCAATCTCGAGCACTGGATTGTTGAAGTGTAATTGGATTTCAAGGTCCTCACTCTGGCCTTAGAAAGGACCTTGCTTGGGAATGCTCCTTGATGTCTGAGAATGGATTGTGGTCGAGTTTCCTCTCAGTGGAGGCCACACATTCCTGCTACCATTAGAATGCAGCCTTGACTGAGGGCCTTCTGGAATTGGACTTTGCCAAATGGTTCGTAATGCCTGATGACTGAGCAACGGATCCTACTCAAAGATGCACTCCCAAGAGGAACACGGAAGAGAGGAGTCTCAATTAGGGATCGAGATTTGCCAACTCTTCACGTGGCTTAATTCAAGCTAAGCTCAATGATCGACTCGAGGCCATCCTCTCTGTCTCTCGGTCTCTCTCATCAGGCAGAATGGCTCTTGGCAAGCCTCGAACATTCCAACCCTTGACGAGGCTTTGAAGAAAATGGGAACCCCTTTCTCGAGGAATCGCCAGGCAGGACATTAATGCTGTCAAGTGTCAAGGCAGGAGGAAGATTTATCTGTTTTCCTGAGAAGAGGCACGCAAGCACCGAGAAGACAAAAATTCATCTAAGAGACAATTTTTGGTAAATTGTCTTGAAAAAAAAAAACAACGTCGAGTGGAGAAGCCAGGCCAACGTCGTATCTCGTCGTTCTCTTCAGTAGGTTTGGATCACACAATGTATCACTGCCATCGAGAAAATGAGCCCGTTAGATTAGTAGAACAGCAGCCATTGAAGAAGACCAAGAGGAAGAACGAGGTCATTGGGCCAGACAAAGGGTCGCCAGAAGGAACCCTTTGGGTTCCTTGACATTCTGGGCACGAAAGAGGCAAATGAACTTGGCCACCGTTGGACCCCTTTCCATATCCCACCATGCAATTTCATTCGGGGTCACAGGCATGCGCATTTCTATTGCCATCATCCCTGAAGGACCGTAAGGAAGACCCAATTTTGAAACCCTCTCCATATGGTGGTCGCGGCAATTTCAAGGGTTGCGTTTTCAAGAAATGTTGCCACTCTAGCTAGGTAGCATCCTCTGTTCGTAAATAGATCCATGTGTCTGAGAAGAGAACACCATGTGTTGGATAACTCTTCACTGTCAGATGTGACAGACATAAGAAGAAGAAGGAGCAGGAGCAGGCCTAGAAACGGACTGAATGACTGGGATTCAAGATCTTGACAATCTCATTCAAGCCCCTTTGTTGCTTTCGCGCTCTCACTACAATAGAGCTGTTCCTTCTGTAACGAACGGGACCGATCCAGAAGGTGTTTTCTAAGGTTCAAGGTTAACATTGCTAGTGCTTTATGATCTACTCGTCATTCTCCACAAGTTAGTTTTACATAATTTTGGTATTCCTTCGACGAACTTCACAATGGTGGAGAAAGAGGCAGGGATTGTCTTGGTTGTTAGGTGCTTGCTCTTTGAAGTTGCTAATTTGGATTCTAGGGACGTTGAGGCTTGTTCGCTTTAACATTGTGCTGATGGCAAACCATTACAAAGCGAGTGTGGACTACAATCTTCGTTGAATCCGTGTTTAAATAAAGTAGTGCATTTTTAACACGCTTGTCCTTTTCCCGTTACTTTAGGGAAGCTAATGCACAAAAAATGTTTTAACAACACATCGCCAAGACACTATCAAAGGAACACGCTTTGTTACAATATCCTAGAAGATTTTTTCCGCAATATTTTCTGTTCTAATGAGGCGTTAAGACCATGGTTCATTTGACCCCATGTTTTCTTTGTTCCAACCTGGACTTGCGTACCCCGAATTCGAGAAAAGTTCTAATTTACCTCCTAAATTGAGACAGAGAATCTAGCTACTACTACTACCCTACACTTTTACCAAAGAAACAACAACAACAACAGCCACCAGCACCAACCAAGTGGAGTCTCGGAGAATAGACTTCTCCTTTTTGCAAAGAAACTTTGTTAAAAGAGTTGGAGGGCAATTTGAAGAGAGAAAGAGAGAGAGAAAGAAAACCCAACTTTAGTGCCGTGAAATGAAAAGAACCCCAAGGAACGGGAAAAAAACTTGCCCTAACCATCCAGAGCCAATGAATGCTCTTGGTCGTTTGTGTCAAGTTCAACAGATTCAAAATATTTTCAGATCCGAACCAAGTGCAACAACCCGCCCAAATGGAATGGATGGTTAGACTGTGAAAGCTCGCTGTTCCAACTTTTCGCCCATAGATAACATTTTCCAAAGAGTTAAAGAGTGGTGTGCGGTACTTGAGGGAGAGAGGAAAGCCTCGTAAAATGCCTCAAATGCACCACCAAGCTGGTTGGCTGGAGAAACTAGTGGTATCTTTTAAATTTTTCATATAAAAAATCGACTTCGGGCTGTGGCCTCAAACTGGCCGTCCAGGTTATTATACTCGGGTTCATTCCTCCAAGTGACTTTTTTACCATCATATGTATATTACTTGAACGGACCCCACGTATGGTGAATGGGAGGAGTCACCGTCTAATGGTTGCAGGATACACGCCTCAACACTATTTTATGCCTATTTGCTGATAACTAAGGCGTGTTATACCACATGCTTGAATTAGTGGCCTTTTACAGTATGTTTCAAGGTGAACGTAACTATGCATGGGATCTTCATATCCTTATAATTACTGGCCACCATCATGTCGCTGACATTATAGACAATCTAATCACACGTTGTCATGGAAGCACCTTCTCCTGCACTCGCGTGAGTTGCCGTTTATTGAGCCTAGGCATTCACAGCCAATACAATGGTTGTCCTGGAATTTGGGTTATGAAACCGAATCCTTAAACCACCAGCAACATTACCCTGTCGTGTATGTGCACTCTCATGACCGTCAATTATTCGGCCTGAAATCAGAGGCGCGAGTTTCTTTCCACAACCAACCAACACTTCAAGCTAGTCAAACATGGTTTTCCCCGAAGAATTCCGGTCTCTGATGATGAGGGGGCTTAACCTATCTTGACACGATCTAAAATGAGAGAAGTCAGGCATATTGGCTATTTGATCCTCGTCAGGTGGAGAGAAGCCAGAGAAACCGCCATCAAATCGATCACCCAAGACTTCACAGGTACGAACTGTAGTAGTACGACGACCACGACTAAACACGAAGCAGTCAGAAACTTTGTACCGATGATTAGCCCATCCACAACGCGTGGAGAGAAACTCTTCTGACAGAGCCGTTCAAGATCATCATCTCGCAGGAATTTTCATTTTCCGAGATGACATTTTCAGATTGCCAGATCTTTCGCTCTCCCTTCAAATGGATTGATTTAATCCGAGAAAGAAACTTGGGAAGGGAACAAGAAAACGAGTCCGTTCGTTCTGATGACATTCGAGCTAAATATGATTCACTGAGGCCTTTCGTACTTCTTAACAATCAGGATGACCAGAGTAGGAATGGTGTGGGTATCCATAATCAGAAGGTTTTGAGGAACATGCAAATCAGTTCCAGTTAGGAATTTGGTCGATGGTTCGTGCCATTGAAATTCCTCTTGAAAATGGCAAAAACTTGGAATGTTGCCTCCTCAGCGAGCATTCAATTGACCCGGAAGGAGCTCATTGAATAATCGTCTGACTTTTTTTGTTGTGGTTGATCGTGAATAGACAAAGAGAGTGCCTTTGAACTATTAAAATCAGATGAGTCTGTTGGTCCCTTGGCGTGTTCAAGTTCACGTGAACTTTAGATGATGACATGATGAAAGGATTGGACTCAATTCACATTCAATTATTGGCTCTCACTCAAAATTCTGACTGACCTTTCGTCAACGTAGACAGGGATGAAACTTGCAATCAAAGCTTCAAACAGATCCATTTCAGAGCGAGTTTCAAGGTTATTCGTCGAGTCCAATCGATATGTGACACATTGCAATGATCTTACCTTTAAAAAAACGAGATTGGTGTTAATGATATTAATCGAGGGTTACGCAAAAGTACAATATGCATACATAGTACATACAGCAACGTTATCGAACCGAATGACTCCCTAATGTCAGGGTTCAATGGCTGCACGAACAAAGATGACCAGTTCTTCTGTTATTTCCTTCTTAGTCCAAGTTCTGTCGGCCAATAAAATAAGTCCTTCTGGGGGCTTTTTTCCTTACTCTAATCCCTCCTTCTGGATTGGGGCGTCCAACAAATATCAAACTACCGTAAATCGGGCAGATTCCCCCTTTTCCCCAACCAAGAGCTCGAGAACAAAAAGTAGTTCAATATTCATAAAAGATTGCCGTTCTATCTGCTTTATTCCCGCATTCCCATGACGGAAAGAAACACTTTGGAAGCCAACCTTGACCCGAGTTCTGTTTGTTCTCAGATTCGCAGTTGAATATTCCCACGTTAAGCCTTGGCCAAACTGTTCACAATCAATGAGATCATCTCTTTTCATGAGAGTAAGTATGTCAGTGTGTCAATGTGTATGAAGACATGAGATCTGAAATTGAGTTTGCACTGGCTCGACGAACTTCATAAAACCAACCAAGTCATAAAATACCCGTCGCCCTATGCAAATTCGTCCCTCCCACGATTAAAAGGAATCGGGATTTCTTTTGGAACCAGGAGCGAAAAATTCAAAATTGGACGGGTAAAAGTTTTTCAATTAATCCTCAAAGTTTGTGAATGACAACAAAAGATTATGAACTCCCGGACGGGTTGCGGTTTCCATTTGGAATCTGGCAGGGATTCCATTCTGTTAACTATTGTTTTTTGCCAACCAAAGGAAGAAAAAAAACAATATCAGTCAAAACAGAACCGTGATGATGTATTTCGTTCCATTCAACTAGTAGTAGTATTAGTAGTAGAAGAAGTTGTAGCCAAAGTACTACTGTACATGGAGCTCTTCAATAGCATGCGTGCATGCGTGAGAATGAAGGAAATGTCAAGGGTAGGTGGAGCTCCCGAAAACAGTGGTCGTCATATGCTAATTCCAGCCAAATCTTGGCCTCACATCAAATGACATTTGATGCTATCTATCGTCCTTCCCCGATTCAACAATGTGCAAGCGAGCTTCCTGAGCCGATTCCTTGACGTTACGAGAACCGCCAATGACACCATTAGCTTCCGTATACGGTTTTTTGTCCGCGTTCGCGGGTTATAACATTTAAGGGATCAGGTGAAAGACAATTAAAGATGGTCTAATGCAAGACACTTTTCACTATCGCAGGCAGATTGGAGATCTCGAATTGACCAAATCGATCCGTTTTCTGCTTGGTTGTGTCGAAATGCCACTGAGCACGACCATCGATCTTTAGTAGAAAGTGAAATGGTTCGGATTCGAATTTGAAGTCATTAGAGATAAATTAGTGAGCAATCAATATCATCTTGAGTCGAGGGGCTCTTTGAAGAAGCTTCTGAACCTTTTCCTCGATTACTTTTGAAGGCGAGCAAGCCAATTGCCCCCTCTACGTACATACATACAATCATCCAGCTATTTGGCCATCCCATTGAGGCTTCAAACTTCCAGTTTAACCCATCCTAGCCCTAACAAATAAAGACGAAGATGAAGGGAAAAACTCCGCAAGATGAGTGGCAATTTCAGAAATGGAGGCCAATTAAGAAAAGAATTTCAAGTTTCATCTTGATGACGGACCATCAACCATTTGGCGTTGTGCAGATGCGACTGGGAGCCAGGATGAAATGATTCTCAGGATGCGAAATCCATGCTACCTAGCTAGCTATCCTCGTTGCTTGATCCCCCATGCAAGCAGATTATTTTCAAGCCACTCTGTTCTTTTCATGCCCGAGGAGTTGTCAAGGGTAAGTGAAAGGTCCCACAATGGGTGTGAGCGGCTCAAAATTGACGAGATCAATCATCAATTCCCACCACACAACGGATTCTCCTTGCTACCCCAGTTTTGCTCATGTCTCTACCAGGCTTCGACTATCAAGGATGCTACGAACAAGAAACTCGAAAGGGATGAATAGATGGATGGATCGCGCAAAGGATGAATGTTCAAAAGAGGCCTCTGAAGGTGGCCCAGACTTTGCTTGGCGAAATGATGATAGATCGAGGCTTGGCAGGATCAAGGACTGTCATGGATGCGAAGGATTAAGAGCAACAACTTTTACTAGGGAAACTTTGTCGGTTGAGGGTGTTGTCGCTATGCCGATCGAAAGGTTGCATTTCGTCTGCACCTTGAGGTGCTCTTACCCTTTGATGGACTCTAGACGAATTGTACCTAACTCAGTCAGGCCTGTTGCAATTAACTGAAAACGTTCGCACTCTAAGAGATTGAGGTACATGGAGGTACATAGTCCACATACACGTACGAACATACGTGCAGAGTCAAAATCCTCCTGGAATTCACGCCCCTTGACTCGAATGCAAGTCTTCAACATCATCAAGAATAGATGAGTTTGAAAGAGAAGCATTCTAGTTCTCAATTCTATGAAATAGATCCTCTTCAAGAGATAAGATTACTATTGTTCTTCCCAGTGGCTGTCAAGAGACGGTTCGCATTCAACTTAGTCAACTTCTTTTTCTAGTTCTTCTTCTTCCTAGATCCCAGTCAAGGAACGTCGTCCTCCAACCTCATGGACTTCACGAGTAATCCGGTCTGTCTATTCGTACATACCAACTGAAGAATTGCGTCATTTCACGGTCATTTCTGGGACTATTTCCCGGCATTCTCTGGGATATTATTCGTCATCATGATACTTGGGAACGATGGGAGTCGAATTGTGTTGTCCAACTCACAGATGTGTTCATTGCCAACTTGGAGGTTGGCAATGGCTAATTTGTGCACCATTAACTAGTCATTGGCTTTTTAGAGTGGCAACTGTACAGTAATTTGTTCAGATGTGAGCACGTCTGATTTCCATCCATTTAGCACTGCCATTGTAGGCCTATTTAGGACTTGATCTAGATTGTCCAAGAGCTTGAAAATGATTCAATTCGCCTTGAGAGTAAGTGCAAACAAATGCTCGAGTCTCATCTTCAAGCATGGCGAAATAAAACCCTGAACATGCATTTTAGATTGCCCTCGTTTTGAAGAGCTTTTGGACGGTTTTTAGATTGTTGCTGCATGGAGATTTCATGCAAATTTCTTGCACAACGACAACGATGTGATTGGCTGAACCCTAGGGTTGCAAAATTAATCTCTGCCGAAGAGATATTGGATAAAAACAAACTATCCATCTTAACAAGGGAAAGAAAAAACGAAGCCAGATGCAAATTTCTTTGACGGCAAAGTTATCGTCTCAGTATTGGGAAAGAGATTCGAACAAGAACTACAGGGCCAAACCGGAACAAGCTTAACACGCGGAATCCTTGTTTCCTTCAAAACCAATGCACTCACTCCCTTCTCCAAATACGTTTGTATCTTTTTTTCGCCACGCATTCCTTGCGGTGGTATCGGAGATTGGTACATAAATGAAATATGAGGTTTCCGAAGATTTGTCAGACAGACTCAACGATACGCTTGAAACTTTAGCATGTTGTAGAACCAATCCGTGGTTTCGGTGGCTAGCGAGTAAGGGGTGTAGTTAGATTGCGAAATGTCTTGCCTGGGACCAAATTTATTGATTCATCTCGTTTCCAGTGACCTCGGGTGTTTATTTGTACGTATTTGCATTCCATCCGACCATTCCGAAGCGTTCGCACAAGATTCCCATGTAAATGAATTGAGATGGAGCCAAACGCTTCTATTTGCAGAAAATGTTCAGTGGCCAAGAAATGAGTTAGATAATATGACAATTTGTTAGCGCAATCGCCAAATCATGATGAATTTAAATGGAAAAGATTGCCTTGACTAAAATAAATGTCTTCTTGTTTCTAATCATTTCTAGTACTCAGAAACTGGACCACACGCAAGACAGACAGTTCTTTTGCTTTTGATGGTGCGATATCCGGAGATTACTCCACTAATGGACCACATTTTCATGATTAACTTATCCGAGTTTTTGTCTCTTTTCTATATAGAACACACACACACATCAGGCGGGACAAAAACATGGCGAGAAATGGAGATAAATGCCTGTCAGCAAATTCCTTCACACCGCAGTCCTCTCTAAAGCGACCGTCATGTGCAACCACCAACACTGAGTTGTCTGTTGTTCCAAACTTGAGGAGTCCAAGCGTGGTTCAACGTCCCAAAAAGGATGGAGCCTTGTTCCTCGAGGAGAGAAGGAGAAAAAGAGGCCAACTATCATCAAAAGTGTCCAAAGCCGAAAGGAGGACAGAGATATCCCGGGGACAATTTACGTTTTAAACGGAAGACAAAGAGATAGGAAAAGGGACCAGGGAGGGACGCGTCCCTCGTCTTCTTGAAGGTGGTCATTTTTGACCGACGGAGCCAGCCAAGATCAATGCAGTAGTCCCAAGAAGTTGGAAACTCTTTCCGGTCTAGAAGGGACGCGAAGAAGGAGTTTCCACTAAGGAACATAATTAGGTTCAACTTCAACCGTCCTCTGGAGATGGGAAAAAGCTTCGTTTCCATTTCCTGAGTGTTGACAAGGAATGAAATGTTTGAATGCCGTCGTCTTTCTTATCCCCTTGCCAGGTTTGACTTTCAATCTTCTGCCGCACCAAAGTGAAAGGAATCCATAAAAGACTCCCGAATTCGAAAGACCAAAAAAACCTTGGTCTCTCTGAATAATTCACTTGAAGATGAGATAGTGAGTTCCATTAACCTGGTGTCACAGCAAGGGGGAGGAGGGAGGGAGGATCCCACTGGACTTGACTCGTGACATTTCTTCTTTACTTCTGGCTTTTACGGCAGTGCATAAGAAAGAGAGACACGATGGAGAGCGATCCCATTGAATGGATTCTTTCTCTGGTTGTGTCACACTGAATTGCTCGAGAAAAGTTGGAAACAGCAAAAACGTCCATTTTCTATCCATGCACGACCCACAAACCAGGAACTTCTAGTAACAACTCCTGTCGTCATGGAAAGAACTTGCAAAGATCCTGTCCGTGACAAGGAACGACCATTAATGCCTGGGGCGATGATCAGTGAATCAGTGATTGTACTCGGCTCAAGAAAGGGACCTCCAACAGACGAGCACCCAGACAGGCAGCCTCATTTTCGAGGCTGACTTCACTGCCATGGTGGTTAAGTGAAATCCGAAGAGAGGAACTCTATTTGTATTCTTAAGAGAGTCTTGAGACTCCGACTTTCAGAGGTTCTCTGTGGGAACATGAGTTTCATTTTAGGCTCGTGTGTGTACCTAGGCTACCGTCCTAAGCATGTAATGGTTTGAAGATACAAAGGTTGGAATCAGAACTGTTCCCCGGTTGAGTTTAAAAAAAAATTCGCAAAACTCCACACCATGGCCTTGTTTCTCTTGAGATTTGGTCCATGTCCCAGACTTATTAAGTTGGGCCACCATGTCTCACCAACCTACGGACCGATGGGATAGACTAGTTAGTTGAGGCAAACAAGCGCTTTGCATGTTTAGGACGCTTTATTCTTCACCGGCCAGACTTTTACGACGAAGTAGTGATGGGCGTTGGTGCCACGCACTTTCCGGTATGTTCTTCTATGTGAACGGGATGATGTGACTGTCAGCCTTTGTCTTGCTTTCACGGGATTGAGGGATTATGCCTGGTTGTCAAGAAGTAAGCAATGACCATGTTACGAGAACGACAACAACAACAACAACAACAGCAGCAAAGACCTCACCACTTGACAGACAAACCATGCTTGTTTCACAAGGTCTATTCTTGTCCCAGGGTATTCATTCGGTACGAGTCTCAGAAAATGGAGCTCCAACACTTGCTTACGGTCTTGTTGGTATATGGCTTTTCGCTCGTTTGTTATGCCTTGCCCGTATCTTCTTAGCGGGTGAGTGAGATCTCTGATGTCAGTATAATCCTGTCTTTCGGAAAGTGTCTGGTATACAATTTACAGTAGGTAAGCGAACAAACAAACAAACCAAGAAACAACATCCAAAACATTTACAGACCTATCAAGAGAGCTTCGTCCAAGATCTCGCTCTCTGAGATTGGAGGCCCTGTCTTCAATGGCAGCACGAGAGTTTATAGCTTGGCCAGAACGACATGCATACCATTAAGCATATGACCTCCCTTTCGTTGTCCTGCCGTCGAGATGTGAACCGAAAACAATGGTCCACCATCTCATAAAGAATCAATTCGGTTTCTCTCCACCTTCCTCATTGAATGATTCCAGGCCTGTTTCGCATGCGGTTGCTTGCCGTAGAGAATACTTGGCTGGGTCTTTTGTGCTATCCTCTGGAGGAAGATCAACCTCAACTTCTCTTTTACTCTTGGCTAGAGATTCAATCAGTGGATTGGATCAGGGACCATTTCTCTTACTCGTCTTGGCTGCCCTTTTCCTTCTCTTGCGTATTTTTCCTCTGCCTTTTCGTACTCTCAATCAATTTCCATTTTCCCCACGTGCGTTGGTTTGAATATCTATTGCTCAGCCAGCTGTTACAGTTCCAAAGTATATTTGTTTTCCAAAGGGCTAAACCCTACAAGAGGACAGTTCCCAGTTTCGTTAGAAAAGGACCAATCGGAGCAAGTCTCTGTAACTATTTCGATTCGCAGTACTCCGAGGTCCGAGGGGTCAAGGTTGCAAAGGTCCAAGCTCCAATGGCCGATGGCTCACTCACTCTTTTGCTCTTGATACGATATCGAAGCAGTTTTCCGCTGACAGGGCCATAAATACTATGATTACCGTGAGCATGAAAAACCTGTTTTCAGATGGATGACGAGACAAGGCTTTCACCGACAAGCACCCTGACACTCAGACAAAATGGTTCTGGCCTAATGGAACTGAGTTGTATTTAACTTTTTTGCACACTTTTTCGACACAAACGTTGGCAAACTTAATGGACGGAACGGACATTCTGCAACGTCTATTTACTTGTTTGCTTTTTCATCCCTAAACCAACTATACAATACGTACGTACTGACTGACGGCATATGAGAGAGACAGCAAGTGTTGCAGAGAGCGTCTTTTTGTAGTCCACCATTTTGGTTGCTACCATCCATCCAGTCATCCATCCATCCAACTCTTTGACGACTCGTCTCTTTGACGCAACAGTCCTAAAGCATTAGGAACATACTCGCTCACCTGAAAATTTCTTTCTCCTTCGTCGTTGGAGTGTTTTGCCATTCAGTGGTTCTATCTCCCACTGGAATGTGCTCTGAATGTGCTGCTGCTTCTTCAAAAAGCCTGAGCATGAGATTTCCCATATGCCCAAATTGTATTCTTTCTTGTCTCGCTTGGTCCCAAATGTCTCAGTAATGTTCCAGCATTCCATAGCCATCTTTGATCATCGCGTCCAAGATGGAAGCGCGAGAGAACAATAATACATTATACAAGGGCGACCAATAACCGATGGCACATCCAAATGTGTTCCTCGATTCGGAGCGAAATGTGTTTTCCTCATTACTATCCAGACCACCCTAGAGACGGGGACTACGAAACACAATAAATAGGCTGGACATTGGACAACAATTCATTACTGAATCCATCGATCAGAACTGGTCACTCAAAAAGAAGCAAGTCAGGATGAAAACAGAGAAACCACGGAAACTTGGATCAAAGACTGGGTCCACTTATTTTGATGGGACTGAAAGAACTTTGTCATCGAAGAACAAAAAGAATATCGTGAAGCTAGAAAGAATAATCAAGTGGTTTTCCTCGTACCTCTCCAATGTCATCCAACTCCAAAGGATAATATAACCACAAAGCTCGGCCTCCAGATGAAAGAATTTTTGATTAGGCCGGCAAAAAAGGCCACAGAGAGCGGGCCTAGCTGGATATCTTGAGGTAAGAAAGTGAACTAATTCCCAACCAGCCTCTCCAGACACGTGATTGTACTCCCTGCTGGGTTTCTTCCCCAGAGACCGTCCCACAGTCATCAATGGATCACTTAATCTCGGACAATAGAGAGAATCTTCCACCCTAACAATATCTAGCAAATGATTTTCCTACTTAGAGGATCCTCTACTTTTCCTACCTAAATGATCTACGATATCTGCCATTAATCATGCCCTTCTAGGAACGAGCTTCGGGTCGTTTTCAACAATATTTATCATCTTCGGCGAGAACTTCCTCCAAACGCCCCTTTGGGACATGAAAAGAAATGAGCTTTCCTTCTTAGTTTTTACACACACTAGTGGGAACAAGAGTGCTTTTGTTCCATTCCAGCCTCGTCACAAGAGTATAAACTGACACCACTCCCCTGCAAAATCCCCGAAATGGCAGCTTCATCATCTTTGAGTGGACTTATCCGTGTTGTCGTTCTAGTTGGGAGACCTCGAAAGTGCACGAATAAAAACGGGCTTGATATCCCAAGAATGACAAGTCATAAGTACAGACACGGCATCTGAAGCCCTGAACAACGGGAGGGTTAAACTCCCATGGTACTGTTTAACAATTGACTTTTCAAATGTAAACATTCACACAACCTTTGCAGTATTTTCCAACCAAAAGGATAAATCACGCAAATCTCATGATCTCTCTTGGAAATCCATAGAGAGACACACGAACCCCATCGATACATACCCCACAGGCATGGCATGTGTTTGGAAATGTGTTCTTCATCGAAATCTGAATGAGCTTTGGGAGTCCTTTCTCTCGCTCACCGTCCCTCTTACAACTCAAGATCCCCAGAGTTCTTGGCACCCAGGAAAAGGCTTTTCCTTTTTCCACTTCCCATTCTCTCTTCCTCTGTTCCTTGTTCCTACGTACGTAGTTGGGGCCTGAGTTCTTAGCTCTTTGTCGAAGAAAGAAGGATGAGTCGTGGCAACACCTTTTTTCATTTCGGGCCATCTTGACAAGAAAGAAAACACTCGAAATGTTGTTGTTCTTGAATCCAAAAGAAAAAAATACCAACGAGAGAAGTTGCCATCTTTCATGTCACATCCGTCTGAACCAGGTTTGGCATATTTGGAACAACCTCAAGATTCTAAAGTTGTGCACTTCTCCTAACTAGAGGAACCTTTGACATTGAGAGGTGAAGCTCCCTGGCGCGACAAAAACATATCTTTAATCCTGTCGCCCAGGAAAAAATTCAGTTGCTTTATGGTCCATGCCTTTTATCTTGGGTAGGAGTTTAATTCAGCGTCTGGGGAATTGATGACACCCATTTCTCCACCGTCCCGTTTACTCCGTCTTGAGGAAAGGTGGCTGGTGAATCATTTAAATCCAAATGTTCGGCCATTATTTCCAACCTTGAACGTTGGATGGGTAAAGTTTCGTCTGACTTCACTCTTTCCTCATGTACGTCGGAGATCCAGCGAGGAATGACCATCGCTTCAAGGGGCTTTGGAAATATATTTTTTGCTCGAAAAAACAATTTCAGATCCTCCTATCGTCCTTGCGGATGCCATTATTACATAACATGGCATCATCTGGGGACCCAATAGTGAGCAGAAGAAAACATCGATCAAGAAAGTCGATATTTTATTGTGCACTGACAAGGGCTTTTGTTTCGATCGCTTCTTACTCGATGTAGTGGCAAAGCCTGAGGGGAAACACTCCTTTCCCTCGAATTTATTTCTTTCATTTCTCTTTTGAGGCCCTGTCACCCCAAAAAAGAAGCGGAAGATCAGATGGAAATAGATAAAAAGTAGTGAAGAGTCTATCTAAATAATTGAATTCTTCCACGCATCCGTTCAAAATTTGGCCTTTCATATGCGTTTGGCTTTTGATCACGCTTCATCAATGAACGAACCATCCACAAAGCAAACATGGTTGGCACTGAGAACTGTTCAAATATAAATACGTACATACGTGTTCTAGACTGAGGTCAACATCATACACGCATATGTGTGCCTACAAAGACATCGTAAAAGCGGAAGTGTGTGCGTGTGTGACTGACTGACTTGTCGTCAAATTATTCCCTCTCGTTCCATTTGAGTTCAATTACTAGCGTGCCAAGCTCGATGCCGAAGTCATTCACCGTCTCATTGTCGTTCAGTTATCCACAGAAAGGGTCTGATTATCATGGAAAAGACCACCATCTCAAAAGGGATTGTGATTCACAGGACATCAAATGCGTGGTTGTTGTAGTACACGTACCATGTTGAAGCCGACTTGAATTCAAACTGGTATCGATCATAAAGCACCGTGTCGACTTATTCAACTCGAGTGAAGACGCTAAAGTGGTGTATTGTTTTATGGTTGTTTCGCTAGAGGCCAAACTTTATAATGTACCGTACAAGAAGGGGCCGAGGAGAAGTTTTATTTTCCCATGATAGGCTTGACAATCGCAGGGTAATTGCAGGGATCTCTCGACAAGAGCACGTGTCACCTGAGTGTTGTGTACGTTGAATGAACTTTTTCCCGTTCCAGTTTGACCCACGCCTTTAGTTTTGTACCCGTGGAAAATTGGTCCGTTCAATAAATAATGATTTCCTGTCTGATTCACGCGTGTGTTTATCATAATCCCATCACGGGAGAGATATTTAATCCATAGCGAATATGCCACAAGGACTCACCAAAACAAAAACCACATTTTCTTTGTTTGAGGAAGCCATATTCTTGATGGATAGGTTTGGTGCGAAAATTCGCCAGATTCGATATCTGCGAGTTGTCCTTGAATCGAGTCTTTTTTTTCCTTATTATCTACCTATGTTTATTATTATCATCGTTATTGCAGCAATCCGCATTCGTCTCCGATCTATTGCACCACTAGATTCTATCAAGGAAGAAGACAAGATATTTCTTGGATGCATTTTCCATTTACGACTTCTTACAGGTACGCCATAATGGTCCATAATGGACACATCTTCTTAAACTAAAAACAGACAGCCACAATCAATTGTTCACGTGTAGCCAGGTGTCGTGGAGACCCGTCACAAATTTAGCTATCTATGAATTGAAATGTCTTGAGAAATCCCATCATCAGCATATCCGCCTCCAAAGCTAAGGACATTCGGGCAATTCTGAGTGTTATGGCAAACTTCTTCCACATTTGTGCAAGATGTCGTTGAAATGAAATCTAGCCTCACAATCGTCCTCGGCAATTCGGATCCTGTTTCACGTGTTCCCTCGACTTCACAGATCACACAATTTATCACGGAAATTGATATCTTGAAAGCTCTTTAGTACTTTGGTAAAACTATCATGGATTGGAGGTGTCTCATATCGAAACTTACAGTATGTACGTACAGTTCTACATAAAGAGGAACGTGAACGAATTTTGTTGTACTGAAGACTACGAAGAGGATAGCGCCTTTCGCGTTGGCTTTGTTTCGAGTTCTATGCCACAAAGAAAATAGAAATGCCTCTCGCACGATAAAATTTGAAAGGTTTTCCCGCCATAAATCACGAGTGCAAAATATTTTGCCAAACCACCCAGAACTTGAAAGGTACCGAGGCAAAAAGTATTTCAACCCTACTTATGCGACCACCGCCATTAAAACCACATCATATGTATGTATACCGAGGCACAAGCAAAATGTCACTAGAATTAAGTCCTCCTAACGGGACTTCAATCCACGTTCCAGAAGAACCGAGCATAATAAGACATAAAGTTGTGGGTAAATTCTGGCTTAAGCATTCCTCGAAAGTCGAAACTAATTAGTCAATTGGGCCCAAAGTGAACGACTAATGGCAGGAAACTTTGCGAGTTTTCGAGTCAGAGGGCATTCTCCTCGTTTGAGTGAGTAGAATTGGAGGCGTCTATTTGACAAGCAAAACAATCTTTTGTTCAGGTGCAGAAATACAGTTCTGGTAACGCCACGAATTAGTCAGTTATGCCGTTGCAATGATAATTGAAAAGTGACAATCATCATCACTATTGTTAATGCTTTGCATGATGTTCATCATAATTTGAATTCCAGCAAGACATTTGGATCTTGGTTTGGCTCGAAGGGGCTATTTTTATGGTCGAATTAATCATTAATGTGGATTGTTCCATAAAATGTCATCCAAGGCACACGATCAGGAGTATTCTGTGTGAAAAACCGCTGAAGCCATGAATGAACAACAGTCACCAAATAAAGCGGTGAGCGTTACCAAACCAATCACAAGATGGTCAAGCAATTAATGCAATGGAGGCTTTTCCCCCAAGGGCAACTCCGTACATTAGTCATCCATAGTACATAGCTCGAGTACTTATGAAAAATGGGGCTTAAGGGAAGGAAATAAAAAAAACTTTGGTCATATTTTTCTATTCGTTCACAACAAGAATACTCAAAGGAAGCGGGTGGAACTTCTCGTGTGATGATTAACGTCGTATCGATTTATTGTCGTCCATTGACTAAGGGTTTCCTTCCTTCAAGTGGCACTTTTCAAAGTTCAGAAAGACGTTTCAAAATATCAAGGGCCCTTTTGTTCATGGGCTTGTTGTTTTCGTATCCTGTTCCACGCCGTGTCCAATGAAGGGAGGCTTTCGAAGCGAGAGCCGCTCTCGACAAGTTCACAAATGGTTAATAAGCACTCCTGGACTTTTTTGAGTTAAACGAGCACCAACCCTGAATAAAAGTTTCCACAAATTGTTGTTGGCGAGTAAGGTACTACCTAGTTGGTTGGAACTTCCCTTCTGCGCGTTCTTGTGATGAGTTTGAAAACTTCGAACTCGTCAACTTCTCAACGAGACCTGCCATTTCTACCACTTGAGGTCTCTGAAGTTCCAATTCGTGCCATTTTTTCTGTCACGACACCTAATGAAAGCAAAAAATTCCAGTTTAATTTTGAAGTAAATAGCGTTTCATTCATCTCACGTTTGAAGGTCAGATAAATCAGCAAAAAGTAGGCTTTGGCAGCTGTTATTGGATTGGATCTGGTGCCATTGGGAAATAGGTGGGAATGAAACTAGTTTCACACTTTGGCACACCGGTCTCAATTGGTTTGCTTATTTATGGCCGTTCTCACACCTAAACCCGAATTTGGGCCCCCCAAATCCGGGTAGTTCCACATTCCATCCGACCCAAGAGAGCCTTTCGGTATTACAAAGTTGGACTCCGAGTCATTTTCCGTCTTTGGGTCGATTGGAAAAAGAGCCCCGAAGGGAAAGATTCCAGGAGACAACCAAAGTGGGTAATAATTCACGAAGAATTGGAGAGAGCGGTAAATTCTTCGCTCAACGAGATAGGTACACACAAGAGAAGACAGTACAACAAAAGAAGAACAAGAAACACGAGACGAGTTAAGAGTTAAGGCTGAGTGGTCCATCTGGGCTTACAGCAGGTTCATTTTCGGAACAGAGCCATAAAATGTGAGCAATCTCACTCGACTGCCACTTCAAATCCCTCACAAATGGGGGGACCGTCAGTAAACTAGCTAAAGCACAACCAAACGGGTACGTAGTATGAGGAGATTCATATCTTTTAACGCCGGTTTTCATTGCTTAGGAACAAGATGTGGTTTACAAGCGCGTTCCAAATAGATGTATGGAACAGACAATTGCAAGATGAACAGAGCAGTGTCCTATCTTGAAGGTTCTTAAAAATGAAAATCCGTGCTTAGTCAATCTCCAATGTAATGAAGTCAAGTACTAAGTCCCAAGGCCTCTCGCTTAATAGATTTTTTATGAACGTACGTAGAACGAACGAACGTATCGTGAGTCTGATCTTGGTCTTAAATGAGTGTGGCACGAAAGAGAGGGAAGGGTCCATTTTTCATGTTCATTCTCGAAATCACAATCATTTCAATGACTAATACTTTGGAACTGCAATAACCAACCTCTGACACTGGCTGGTTGGTTGAATTCACATTGATTTTTGGCAAGAGCCCATGACGCCAAGGAAGGAACCTCCTCCCCTTAGAGAGTAGACGTTATGGTGCTCTCCAATCAAGATGTCACAAGAGAATGAAGAATGATGGCTTCTTTGGAGGCAGAAAAGGTTGCGAAACTCGATTTCAAGACCAACAAAGCCAGTTCCAAGCCCAACTAATGAAACGAAAACCTTATATTACGCTCCCTTTGTTTACCCAGGGCAACAACTCCTTTTCACTCAAGAATTCAGCGACCTTTTCGTTGCTCTTTGTTGAAAAGCCCTCATTTGGTGCTTGTGCAAAATGTTGCGAATTGCAACCAAGTAACCACAATTTAATAAATGTCCTGAGAACTTGTGGCCGACCAAGAGATTACGATCTATGTTCAATTCCAATTCGCAGAAGATTGGCCAAAACACGAAAATGATGGAAGGCAGAGTCAGAAATTGGCCTTTGATGATAAGAGTGTTTGGATAGTATTTCCTAGTATCCAAAGGCCAAACACGGGGGATCATGCCTTTCATCTAAAACTGAACGAGCTTTAAGAATTTGGTCCCTTGGAGCCTTCCCCGAAAGAGCACGTTGTTTGCATTAACAATATTCAAGAAAAGGGCACACAACCAACTTCAATATTGGACGTCCCAAAGTTGGGAACAACATGGGCAAATTTCCATGAAATTGCTCCTGGTCATCAAGACATTTACTGTATTCCAGAACAAGGCTGTGAAACATTATGGAAGAAAAAAGGAGGTACAAACAATGACTTTTTTAGTCAGACCTCCGCAAAGACTGCCACTTTCTTGCCACTTGAGCATTGATGACTCATTTTCTTGGGAACAAATATCCAATCCTCCACTATAAAATTTGTACCTTTCAGACACTGCAGAGTTATCGTACAATACTTTCTTTTCTTTCGCACCATCTCCATTCTGAAGAATCATTCATGTTCCCGCAAATCAAAATGGTTTCTCATAGGGAACATTTGGAACTGTTGAATTTGAACAGATCAGAATCAGAACAAAGATCCTCGTCTAAAGCTAAAAAGGAACGAATAGTGAGTGTTGCACTTCCTTCAGGTTCCAATCGTGCTCGTAAGATTCGTGCTCCACAAAGTAATGCATCCTTCATTCTCAAAGACCTTTCGTACTTTTACTCTCATTCGAGAAAAGTCTCCGAGCGTAACAAGCTGAGGAAGACTATGGAAGTGAAAGCTTCCTGTCACAAAATGTGGTTCCTTTGTGAAACAGGTCCTTTTTGAAAACACTTTGTGAATAGAAATTCTCGACCAAAATCGTTTAAAGAAAGGAACTCAATTGTGGCCCACAAACTGACCCGAAACATTTTTTTTGAGTGAGCCGGGGTTTTCACCGTTTGACGTGGCCTGTGTTCCTTGCCTCAAGGTTCGAAATCTTTGAGGAAGAAATCCCGTCCAGCTTCGTTGTATTTTCTCCTGGGTTTTGTTAGGGTGTGGGTGTTGGAGCGGGGAATGAAAGTTCTTCTGATTGCATTGCTTGTTCGCCCCTTGACGCCCAACTTTTTTGAGGTGATGGACAGGATAGCAAAAGGAAAAGTAGTATTGTAACTGTGCACCGAGCGGAACATCCTCGAGGATCCGACCATAAATCCCCGTTAGGAGGGAATCTCTTTCTACATGAATAAGCAAATTGGTTTTGACTGCCAACAAGTTCGGGACTCATCGTCCCATATTCGAAACACGGACTTTCAATTGGTCGGTTGCAGAATGCCAAATCGAGTTTCCGAGACCAACCCGGTAAACTCAAGTCCTGCTTGTTTGGGTCCAACCTTGGAACCAATTCAAACCTTAAGGCCCAGCTCTCTCAGGTCATTTCCCCCCTCAGTTTGCGACGTGTTTTCCTCGTACTGCCATAGTCTGGAGACTTGTGGTCATTTTACTGGCCCAAGTTTGAGGCATTGGCTGCAAGGCCCCACTTCCAGTATTTGAACAGTCTGGAGCAAGGTCAGAATTGGAATAACTTAATGCACTCCCAAGTTCCAACACTCGCTTTTCTGTGTTTGGTCTTGGAGAAGAATATTGGCAAGAAGAGAGAGGTCACCAAAGATATGAAAAACAACCAGCATGAAAGTCTCGGAAGGCCTTCAAGGCTCTTTCGAATCTTTCCTCTGTCTCCAGGGAAATGACGACTTCACATCTTAGAATCACCAAGGTAGCCTTGTCATATGAAATTTGCAACCTTTTCAAAGGGTTTGTTCGGTGCCGCTCTTGTAATGCCTTTTGAACGTAGTCTTTGAGCCCACATTCACTATTGGAAAAGGAAGAAAAGACCAAAAAGCTCAAGAGAACTCGACTCCCACTGAGAGTCATGATTGCTGTTGAGCTTTTGAATTTGGAATAAGCGTCCCAAATTGACATTTTCCGCTCACAACGGATATCACGAACTCGCTTGCCATTGCTATCTTCCAGATACAAAATATCAGAACGCATCCTTAGGTTTAGGTCTTAAAAAGATGTGATGCCTCTTTGTAGCGGGCCAAAAGTGCAACTTTTGATCCCAAAGAGCTAAAAAAGTAGCATGTTAAAGATGTGAGAGGTCCATTTCACATAGAAATGAGGATATGAAGACAGTGATTGTGCATCCCACTTTCGGTGGGCTTTCTAACGTCACATTCGGCGATTCTTCCTTGATTGATGTTACCATTCACGAGGTCACTAAATAGCAACTTGACCTTCCAGGCTTTTGCTCTCTCAAAGAAAAAACAATCCGCCTTGATATTGTACATACATTCAACCCAAAAAATAGGAAAATAGCCCAGTCATGGATGAGCCCCTAAACACAAAGTTTTAAGACAGCATAAAACATTTTGTCGTTTGAGAGAAGGTCCCAAAATCATTGATCGTGATGACAAGGGATTATCCTTGGTTTCACCTTCGGTTTAGGTCCCCAAACTCTCAACGTGCAACATTTTCGAGAGTAAGATTGAATAGAATAGTCCCTCTTTTCAAAGTGGGGATTGACTTCCAATCCGTCCCTCGGTTTAGAAGACGGTCTGCTGGGAGTTTAAGGGCTTGATTTCTTGATGGAGAGGATTCAATCTCCTTCAAGGACCTAAGTATGGCGTGTTCATAAAATATAGTGGATCCCATCCAAGGTTGAGCAACTCGGCGAGCTCATTCATCCTTCCGTCTTGAAGAAGCACAGTAACCTCGAAGGCTCCAGGCTGTTTACCGACGAGATGTGTTATGGGCCTCTCACTCCACTTCAAGCCAACATAGTAGAAAAGGGACACATGGTACCCACGTTCCCTCTAAGAGACTAAAGGGTTCACTCACGGGCTCTTCGTTTGGTGGAGCAGAAAAGTTTTAAACGGCTCCCGCTTTCCATCCCAAGTATTAAGATTGAGGACCATTAAATTGGAAATTAACCAAATGAGCCATGTTCCTAAGGCCCAATTTTCTGATTGCCTCATTTCGAAACCCGATTAAAGACCTCGTTCGACGCTAAAAAAAGGCCAAATCAGTGATGGATTCTTCATTAAGGCAGTTCTTGTTTGTTCCTTTCGCCTGGAACGATAATGTCTCCGAAAGGATGAACAACGGAGTCCTTTTATCTTGAGTAACACGGTGAGTTGTGGTGTACCGCGACAATTGTACGAGTTGTCTCGACTTTCTTCCTATCCCCATGAAGTTACGAGGGAGAACTTTGTACTTAGGCCGACTGTTGTCAGAGATAGAACGAGAGAGAGTTAGTTGTTCAATGGTGTGACTCTCCGTGAGCATCCTGTTTGAAGGATCCCTTTGTTTGTTTCTGCGCCTTATCGAAGAGTTAATGTCCTACTCGCGAGTGACAAAGGCCTTTATTGATTCCGTTCCACTGCCAAAAACATCCATCGCCTTAACTGTGACCCATATCTTTGAAATGACTCCGAACGCCCATTCGCAGACGCATGAAACGAGAGTGAGATAAAGCGATGTCTATCGGCATTTTATTAAGTTAATGGGCTTTTCCCCCGAACGATAGTGGTCACGCACACAAACAGTTCTACAGTTCCAAAGGAAGGGTGGGATGTGAATGGCCTCAATCCGACATTGGATGACAAATAGTCGTCCTTTCGGAATTGGCAAAGCGTGGAACAAGAGATAATGCTTCCTCATTAACGAGCTCGCGACATCAATCAGTTATTCCTTAACAGTGTAAGTGCAATTTTGAGACTTACAGTGAATGAGGAACCCAACTAACAACGACATTCTTTTTCATTTTGAGCAAGAGCTTTGTTTTTGTCACGAAAAGCAGTGTTTCATCTTAATAAGGATTATCTCGGAAACAAAGCTGAGTCCACTTGGCTGTCCTTGGGCAAATTTAAAGACCAGCGGAAAACAAGGAGAAAAGCCATGGCCAAGGACACGTTTTCCAAGATATTCGGCCATGTTTCTTTTGCTTCGTACGCTACACTACCCATTTTGGCTACTGTCTAAGAAAGTGTCAACCGGATTTGATGCTCAAAACAAACCGACAAATATTGAGCATATGAGCATTGGAAAGCAGTCCTAGTGGTTTGTTTCTTTCTCTCTTTCTCTTGTCTGCCTTTTCCTTATCCTTTGGGACCGTCGAAGGATGTTAAGGTCCTTTGGGAACTGTCATCGTCACAAACTAGTTTCCCAGTCAGAATATCTGACAAACAAGGCCCCCTCATATTTCGTCCATCGTTGGCCAAGGAATGTTTTTGAATTGTGAGACCAATGCAATGCGGATCATAATTCATGAGCGAGGACAAAACTGAACAAGACAGGCCACTTCTCAAGTGAAGATCGTTACTGTCCTCAATCTGAGTCGCATCATGCGTTTCATCATTACGTTGTATCATGTTCTACTCTCTGGCTATCTACAACTATGCACCTTGGGAACAAGATCTTGCTCGAGTATCATTAGGATTATGGATCAGGAAACATGCTCCATGGAACCAAGGAGGAATGATCAATTTGCGAGGAGGCCATGTCGTTAATTACTACGCGCCAGGAGCCATACCCAATGGGAATCAGGCTTCTCCGATTTTTTGTCTATAGGGAAACGTCGTATCAGGAAGAGTGCTAGCAAGCTTACATAACATGCAAACAATTCAATTCCAAATCATGTTGAACAGTACATATTTTCAAGGGGACGCTTCTCCTTTGTTGGCCTTAAGACCATGGTTCTTTGAGATTCGTTTGTCTCGTTGTTCCAATACGTAATTTCATTTTCTAGCCCAAAAAGGGCACGGGAATACAATCATCTTGGCTAGGTATCCTCCTCCTTCTCTTCTTCTTCCTTCTTCTGCTTTGCTCTCTCCTCATCATGGCACAGAGCTCTCTGTAATCTGATAATCTTCGAGAGGATTAATCTAATCTTGAATACGTGGAACCCAAAATTCCCCGGCTGTTTACCGCTATTTTCCATTTCGAGAGTGAACAAACCCTTGATCGCATTGGGAACTTTTGAATAAAAATCTTGCTTTTCTCTGCCGCCCTTTCCAATACATTACTGAATTAACTGAATTTACTGCGGAACCGGCTGCCAACTTCAGAGTATTGTTTGTTACTTTTGTTCCGAGGGTGCATCATCATAGAGAATTCTGAAGCTCATTCGGAACACTCGGCGTCCGAAGGGAGGGTGCACTGAACGAGGAACTCAACTCCACAAGAGGGTGAGCAAGAGGGACGACGGGAGATGGAACACAAAAGTGCTCATTTCCTAGGTGCTTGCCAGTAACGTGGATCTTTGGAATTCTTGGAGCGAAATTGATATATATTCTGGGGGTCTGTTAGGCAACACGGTTGCCCCTCAGTACACTACCCACACGTTTGCTATTGTATGGTCGTATGACTCTTGAGATGGGGTACTTAGAATTGGAAGTGAAAGGGGAACAAGGCACAAGCTCCTTCCAATCGTTGTGTTTCTTTCATCCTTTGCTACTTTTAGGGGTGGAACTAAGCACAGGGAAGGAAGAAGATGGGTCGGAAAGAGGGTGATTTCTCTCTCCACAGATATTCGAAAGTGGTGGAGGGAAAACGAGGTCATTTACATTTTGTTTGTTTATGCACTTGTAAAGGCGAGAATGTGTTCGGAATCTGCATGATCTCGTCAAAAACACGAGGCAAACATTTCGTAGCTCAAAAAGAAACTCGGGCAAGTATCAGATATTTTTGTGAAGTCTATGGAAAGAGTTTTGGTTTGCTCACATCTTCTGTGGTAACTGGTAAATCAGTGATCTGATGTGAGTGGTTTGGCCGCTGAGCCATCCTCTTTTTGTCTATTGTACATTACATTAACCACGGAGGAGGGTTGAGATAAATCTTTTTTGAGGGGTAAAATGAAGGCGGAGGAGGAGGAGGAAGAAGAAGAAACCAACTCGTGAAAACTTGGAGTATCGATCCATCCACGAGGAGCTTGGTTCATTCCATTGTCTCAGTGACTCAATGGTTGGGCGATAGCGCTCGTGGTTGTTGAAGTCGATTTCCCCATGGGAGTGTGGTGGCCAAGTGGTACTCCTACCGAACTACTACTACCACTACCAAACTACCATACATACGAACAAACGAACGAGTCCTTCCACGGGTTGAATGGTTGAAGAAAGGAGGGGACAACAGTTGAGTCATCGCTTTTTGAGCTCACGGAAAGCCGTCAATGACACAAGTTCCGTCCGCTCCTCAGCTCTTGGTCGTATAAAATGAACAACTGTATCTCTTGTCTCTCTCACGAACACATTTTCGGTAAATTTCAATGCACCTCTCACCCGATGTTTCCACCAATATGATCCCAGAGGTCTAATTTTGAACGTGTCTTACCTTCCAAAGTCCTGAGCTGCAATGGGGAGTACAGTTTGCCTCCACCCTCGCAAACGAGGCGAGGCTGTTTGAGCCGGTTGAACGGTCCGCATGGCAATGGGATGACCACGCCCGATTCGTCCTCCGGGGAGAGTGGAATAGGGCGGGGGAGGAAGAATGTGGGAGTGTAAGAAATCCGGGACGCCCTCTAGTGGAACAGATCCATCCAGAGGCACCAGTCCCGAGTAAAGAGCTTGCAGGTAGGGATCACCCCCGTAGGCACTGTTTCGTTGTTGATGTCGACGAGCTCGACGTTCTCGTCTTTCACGTCGTCTCTGCTCTTTACTTGAGGCTATGGCTCGATAAGAGTTACTAGAATAATTTCGATGGTGGTCCGAGGTGGAACTGGCACTAATGATATGATTCGAATTGACCTCGTTGGCACTTTGCTGCTGGGTGTTGTTTCGATTTTGATTCTGAACACTTCTGGTCATATTGTTCGTCTGCGATCCTCCGGAGACGTCGGCGTTGTTGTTGCTGTCGTGGTGGTGGTGGTTGATGTTGTTCCAATCTGGAGAAGAAATCATTCGTGGGGACGATGATCCCACGGACACCACCCCATTGTTCAACGTCGTGATCCTCGTAACGGAATTGTTCGTGACCCGACTTCTGTGATCTGCATCAGAGATGATATAAGCCACTCGGGGTGGCACAAATGCCGGTTGATAGGAAAAGGGTGGATGACCCAGGAAATTGTCTGACGCACACTCACACTTTAACACTTGCACTTCACCTGGCTGGTTAGACTCGTCTTCACTCTCGTGCAAACCGTGACCAATGGGTATCTTGATCCCACTGATAAAGGCCTCTCGTTGATGATGATGATCATTGACTATGGATGGCACTCTCACCACGACTGGGTGTATGACACCCGTTCTCTCTTCTTTGGCAACACCAACTGAAGTTTGAACGCTGTTGTTGCCATTGAACTCGTCCGGTGATGATGTTATTGCCGGCTCTTTAGTCTCTTCTGTCAGGTCTCGAGGCACTGGCGAGTTTTCCTCGGACGTGAGCTCGTGGACGGCGTTTTCCTTCGCCGTTTTCCCTTTATCTTCCATGGTGCTCTCCATCTAGTTCGAGTTCATACAAAAAGAACGTCGGCCGGCTTTCTCAATGGAAGCACGCCTAATGTCAATAAAGAACACTTTGTGGACATACAAAAACTCTAGAAATGTGGTAGGGCGTTTTTGAGGGCCCCACACAAAATAACGACAACAACACCCTTATTCAATTCTCACATCATGAAATGTCATACCATCAAATGGTGAGTGAATGCATCCGCAAATCCAGTCAGGTGAGTCCTTCTGGCACTAACGTATTGCCTTCAGACCGTTAGAATAATGATGTTTTCAATGGAATTTCAGTGGATTCTTGGGCAAATCAAGTTCAGGCCCGGTCTCACTCGCCGAAAGCGAGTCGCTATTCACAGCAAGTCCATATCTCTTTGTTAGCAGATAATCCAATGAGAGGTGCCTAAGCAATCCCATCTCATACTTCTGCGTCCGTTCTTGTCGGCGAGACCGGAATCTCTCTCAGATCAGGATCTTTCATTCGAAGATCAAGCTTGACGCGGCAGAGACAAAAGTTGCTCACATTGTTGAACTATTTCGAGGAGATGGGTGTATGGACTAGTACGCCTTTACGGGTTCGTTCGAACAACTGCTCGTCTATTGTCCTTTTTCGGTTGGATTGAGCGAGCTAAGTACAAGTAAGCACGAATGGGCACACAGGGTGGATGGACGGAGATCAGGATGTTGGTGGCGATGCAAAGCTGGTATTAGGCCTCTGGCTATTTTCGACATTGAACTCAAAACGCATTCCCTAACTGGATTTCTGGGGCAGCGTATGCCACAACGGGGGTTAACGGGGGAACCAGAACAGCTGCTTGCTCACTAGCATCATGTGCGGTTACATTGAGCATCGACAAGGAAAACAACATTCGCCTCAACAGAGGATTTGGCACCAAGACCCCTTGCTTGCTCGAGTGATTGTCGAGGAAGAGGATCGCTGGTGAACGATGATGACGATAATGATAATGATCCTAGTTAGCTTGTGAGGATGGAATTTCACTTTGATGACATGCTTGGACTCGATTGCTCTTCGAATTTGACGAAAGAGTAGACGAGCATCTGCAGTCAATCATTACCAAAACAGAGCAGCATAAGGAACTAATTCGTCAATGATAACGGTTAAGGCTTGAATGGCTAGACATCTTTCGCACCGCACTTCCGTTGTATGTAAAAGATTCCTTTCTCCTTGGCCCATGTGTTGACGAAAATGAAGATGATGATGATTGTGCTGGGGTTGTTGTTACCATCCCTTCTTAGTAGAGTCAGGTTACAAATGTGTCTCCAGCTCTGCGGTCATCTTCACTCAGACCCGGGTCCAATCAGTAGATTTGGATGTATGTGCAATGGAGAAGGGAAGCGCTCGTAGTTCTCACACCAACCAAGTTCATTCGACGAGAATAACCTGAAACGACAGAGGAAGAAGAATGAGGTGATTGAGGAGTTAGACCCAAAAAGATTGACTTCCCTGCCAAACGACAACGACTACCAATGAACGGGTCGGACAACGACGATGAGTATGATGGATCTGAAGTTTGATCTGTCTTGCTCTCATGTCTTCTCCCTTCGTTTCCATTCATAATGTGTGCAGTTTGCTTATGCCTTTTGTTCCCTCCCCATCCTATATCTTGTTCCTTTGGGGTAATATCTCTTTGACTAAATACCACACTAGGACTGCTACTATCCCATGGAGCTACTTCTCCGAAGAAGTAATACTACTACTTCCTGCGCAACGACGTCGTGGCTTTATGTAATGTTGTTGGCGATGAGGATTTTTCGAGCCCACAAAATATGGACAAAGTTGCTCCCATTTAAATGGTAATTTTGGGTGCCATACAAAACTGAAGGTCCAGAATAGAAAACAGCCCGGAATGAGACCATTTGGGTATGAATGGGGCCAGGAAAGAAGCAAAGATCCTGACAACGAGAAAGAAGGAGCCTATGAATAAATATTGAACGAACAAAGACAGATCAAACAGCTCGTGCATATATCTCCCTCCACCCATCAGACCTGACATGAAAAAGTAGAATAAAAAATCACAGCCGATTCCACAATGATTGTACGTACTTCTTTCCACGTCCATATTCGGATTACTCTATCGCAATGAATGGTCGTGTCGCGTTTGGTCATGATTTACAATGGGATCAAGTTGGCTCAATCTCGAGTTTCATGGAAAATATTTTCCAAAAAATGTGTCTCGCACGTGCAGAATGCATCATCTCTGAAACGACATCCATTCTCAATTCTCCACGGAGGAGGGTTACACAGGGGGAGGCAGAACCTCGTTAGGTTCATTAGCCCATTCATAATAATAGAGAACTTTTGTTCGAAACAAAATGAACGATCCCAAGTATCAGAGGATCAAGTGTGCAAGATAAAACTGACGCGGGATGCACGGATCAGCCCACCTTCACTTTTTTTGACGATGCATTCTCCTCCGATTCCACATTACAACTTGATACATGATGTATAATATTGCACATTTCCAAGGAGGAAATTGAAGAAAAAGTTTTGGACAGTTTCACGATCATGTGTGCATGCCCGAAATACAAAAAGAGATGAAGGCGAAGAGTTACGTCATGGTGCTTTGTGAGACATTCTTTACTCTGGATTTGTCCACAGCAGAGATCTTTTTAGCATCTTGACGAGTCCGCTAAAGGCAGCAGAATTTCACTTTCAATAGCAAATTGCTCCAAATCTTGGCAGGACTGGAAATGAGCGCAAAAATGCTACTTTCGAAGCGAAGCCAAATTGTCGGAATTGGCGAGTCGTTCAGGTATGCAGATGTTTTATGTAGATCTATGCAATAGGAGTTCGTCATTTGCATTTCATTTCTTTGGTCTCTTTTCTCCCCTTTGCATGATGTCGCTTTTCCAATCAGCCAATATTTGAATGCAATCAAGCATACTTGATTGCGAGCAGATTCACCTTAATTCAAGAACACTCGTTCTGAGGTGCATTCGGCTCATGCGACAAAGTTGTCTTTTGGAGAGGTTAAACCGTAACTGAACTTGATTTATCTGTGGGAATAGCTGACATGAGAAAATTTGCTAAAGAAAACAAATAATCTCCTTTTTTAGCCGTCCTTAAAAGTGAGTTTGGGTTCACCTAGTACTGTCAATCATTGCGCCCGCTTGCGGTTGGTCAGGAAATCCACGTTTATCATGCAAAGGCATTTGTAAAGAAAATACACCTTATTGTCAAATCCTCACGATTTGATCAGTGTTTCCGCTGCCTCCAAGATAAGAGGTCTCTTGCACTTGGTAAAACCCTCAATATCAAAGAATAGGACACAGACTGGAGTGCAAGGCACAAATTGCACTTTCTTTGATCCCGCGTTGCTTCGTGGTAAAAAAGAATCCCTGCTTCAGTTGCGAGCCAAACTATTCAAGGCCAAGTTGCAGCATAATAAGTTTTTGGCATAATTGCATTAACTTTCCTTCAAGAGCCTCTTCCAAGTGGTGGTAAGAGTATTGAGGAAACCGAAGAACAAATTGCCCACCAAGTTTCTCTCCCTCCCTTGTTCAGACGCTTTGGTAGATGTTGAAATCCCCCCTTGACGAATCGGATTGAAATCAACAATGTTGGCTGCATTTCACAAATAAGCACTCATCCGTACCTCTCTCTTTCTATCTCTCTCCCTCTCTCTCTATATATGTGAGTGAGCTGGTGAACGAGTTGGTGAGAGATTGGTAGCAAATCCCAATGTTCAGCATGGAATGGCGACCACGATGACGATCAGATCACTCTGTTTCATGACATGCTGTGGGTAAATTGCTCAGGTTTTTGGAGTTCAACACACTTTGTGAGCGAACTCACTGCAATGTCAACAGAGAAATGGAGTCACACTATCTATCTCTCACCCGTCACCAGTTGGGTAATCGTGTGAGAGAGTTCTGCCCCGTTGACAACGGGAAGGGCGTAGTAGTTCGTACACTTTAAAGTCACCTAACGACTCATCCAAGTCACTTCCGTCTCTGAAAGAAAGGTTCACAAATCCGGTTGGAGGAAGGCCTATATACCGCCCACACACATCAACTTGTGGTCAAACACGAAGCTTTGGCACTGAACTGCCAAAATTCGGAAGTTGGGAGGGAATGTCAGTCAACTCTAATCATGAGAGATGTATCAACTGCACTGTAACACCTCTACTCAGAAATGGTCTGTGAGATCTGCTCATGGCAAGATCCTCTCGACAACTACCTCGCCAACCTGTTCGCCATCAGTCAACAAAGCTAGTTGATCGGAAGACCCGTCTTCTTCAGGCGGGTAAAGACGATGCGAGAGCGAGAGTGGTCGTGATGTTCTGCTCTCGAGCGATCATCATTCTGCTCTTTGGAAGACACTCGACAGCAGACACAGGGCATAGGGCCTCCCTGAGCTTGAATTTGGTTAAGGACGTTTCTGCATGCATTTAACAGGCTCGATGTCGATCGATGTTACCAACCAGAACCAAGAGTTCCAGTGTGGGGCCTGTCGGGATTCAAGGGGAATAATCCTTGTTGTGTTGTGAACATGGCGTTGTGCGCGGTGTATCCGGGACAATGCTGCCTAACAATTGCGTAGGATCGACGATTTGGCCAGCTGACTGGTTGTGGCTGACTGGTTGGTTGGTTGTTTGTTTGGTTAGATGTTGGAGGCGGTGATTGAGGTAGGTGGAGGGTCCTGGAGTTGATCAGCTGGGATGAGTTTTAGTGAGCAGAAGTGAAGGGTAAAACCTTTTTAGGAACACGACCTGTGGTACTATAATGTACATCCAATAACGTTTTTTTCCAATGTCTATGGTTATGTATTTGGTGTGGTGTATTTTAAATTTTCCTCTTTAAAAGAGGCCGTTCGAAGCCAATCCAATTTCATAAACGTAATTTGAGAATAATACTAGAATAGGGAGACATATAACTAGTGATGGCCCAAAGAGCTGTCGGTCGAAATTTCGGTTTGAATATTTTTTTAAAATTAACAATTGCCCATCGTCGTACACATGATTAATTTCAATTTCAAAGTGAATTTTCTAATCACCTACGTTCGGTTAAGAGCTCTTTCGGTCCATCACTGCATATAATTCAGGAGTGGACACGGGCGAAGTTAGGCCACTTTTTCCATTCGTTTCTTCTCTTAGCTTAGACTTAATGCCAAAAGTTGATATTTCAAAGTTCTTTTGAAGTACCAGAGAGCGTTTATTTTTCTTTGATTGCTTGAATCCTATATTCGGCATTTTTTTCTACATGAATTACAACTTTCATGAAATTTGACTAAATGGAAAATAACCAAGTAATCACAAACTGGCATTTTTTTCGCAAGTAACCGAATTTAGGACAACGGATCATCTCCAGCTACCATAAAGTTTCCAAATTCATCCAATAAAATGAATAGCTTCACCCAAAGTCGTGTCCAGTTCTAATCCAGAAATGACTAAGAACTTGCCATACAGAAAAAGTATATGGAAGGTTGTGTGAGTATAGCACAGGTCTTGCGCACGAATTATTTTGGTCTGATCTAAGATTTTTGTTTTTATCGAAGCCATTTTGTTAATTATGTCAAAGGTTTAAAGTTTGTCCACTCTACTAACGAATCGTACACTATGCAGAAAACAAGTCACGGCTTTCTCGTTGGAGTGGATTAGTAAGAGAGACAATCGCAAACGTTAGGCGCGATGAGCAAACTAATGCCGCAAGCCATTAGTTCATTGGGTTAATTATCTTAACCAGCAGTTTATCAAGGGTCTTGTACCAAAGCTACAACAGTTTTTATTAAACAATTTAACAAATCTAACAAATTCTTCCCACCTATATTGAGTCCACTTCACCCTTACCTTGTCAAGCTAGACATTTGAGCCCTTCCACTCTCAGTACATAACTGAACGCATGGGATGTTTTCAAAGTGATTTGAAATCTTCACTGACAAATTCTTTGCTTCCCCTGAAGACTTACCAATTTAACGTAGCCTATTTATTGCTGAATAACTCTTCTTCTTTTTTACTCTTGCTATTGATTTCTTTATGACAGTACATTATCCACTAAGTGACAACTCCCGTGTTAATTTTAAATGATATTTGCCACGTTCTTATTTGGTGGTCTAATTTACACCACGTAGGGTAGGTTGGTTCATTCATTGCATTCGGTCCACCCACACGTGTAAAACTCACTAGCGTTGTTGATTTAAAATTGCGCCATTTGGAGTGCCATTTGGATAATAAAAAAACCTAATGAACCAAAGCCGAAGTTTAAAAACTTACAGACAGATATTGTGTCATATTTTCCAATAGATTCTCAAAAGTTACACACAAAATTGATAAGTCTAAGAAAATTAAGACTTTTCGACGCAAAAAGATCACTCTTAACTCTTTCAGGACGTTTGGGTGTTATAACACCTAAACGCTATTCTTGTTTTAAATTGATTTTTGATTTTCTGTCGCTCCGGGAAATTTTAACGTTTTTATTAGTTAAAAAGAGTTTATTATGAGAGAAACATTTTCATCCTCGTCTTAAAAGTTTGAAATTTGAACGAAATTTAACGAAGATACGTAAAGATGAATTCCGTAGGGAATTCTTTTAATTTCCTAACTACTAAAGCTGTTGTCAAATGAGTTGTACAATACAAATTAATTTGCCCTTTATGTTATAATACTTAGCATGTTTTTGCATGTGTGGGCGAAGTTTTAAGTCTTTTTACATCATAGTTTATGTACAGTGAGTCTTTATATTTTGGGTGTTTCAACACCCAATTGTCTGGAACTGCCCTTTACATTTGCGACATTTTGTATGATGAAAATGAAAAATGGAAAATTTGTATGACAAAAATGTCCATTTTTGACCCCCAAAAAGCGAAAAAAAAACGCTCCGGGTTTATGGAAACTCAAATTCCCAAGCAATCTGTGTAAGTTTTTGATCGTATTAAGTATATGAAAATTCTTCATTTTTGTTTGTTTTGGCACGACAGGTCGAAATAATGATCAGTGTCAATAAATCCTTCTTAGAATAAATATTTTTTTGGAAAACGGTGATCTAATTATCTTTACATCACTAAGTTGAATGTTCATTTGAAAATTTAAGGAAATCTACTGAACAGACGTGTCTTAAGACGTGCGAATATGATTTTTCTCAAAGAATCATGCTCAATTTGGACCAAAAGCGATTTTTCAAAATCTTACAGAATTTCACACAATTTGAATTGAACACGCACCAACAAGCCCTTTTCATGATTCAAAAGGCATTTTTCATAACTATGTATTTTAAGTTTGCTTTACTTTATATTTTTATCATTTTGACTAGCGACTATATATATATATAAAATGAAGAATTTTCATGCTGTTTGTGTGAAACCTACGACTTCTTTCTTTGCAATCTAAACGGCCATGGTTTTTTTGATGATTTTCATGCACCTTGATAACATCATTAAGTAATAAAACAAGCCCAAGTTATAGAAATCGTTATTCTGGTAACGTTGTGGGTTCCAATTGGGTGTTGTGGCACACAAAAATTTAACCTTTGATATAGTCACGGTCATGCAGTATAACACATTAAATTTGTTGTATTTAATACCAGTGCTATAGTACCTTTCTACCTTAAAAATATTTCACGTGTACAGTGTGTAACAAAAGTTTCGTCCTGAAAGAGTTAATAACTATTGCAATAATGAAAAAGTCGTTTCTTTCCGTGTTAAACAGGATCGGCGGGTCAAGTGTAGACTTTGGCGTTTTTAGTAAATGAATTGTGTCCGTTTCAGAACAAATTGAGGCTAAAAGACTTCTTTTTTTGGACGATCCTTAAAAGTCAGACATGATTGGATAATAAATATCACAATAGATGAATGTAATCGGACGAATTCAGCTCAGGATTCTGTGTCAACATGACGAGGTGTTCTTCATATTATTCGTTTTGACAATCAATCGAAGCAAACTTTTGCCTCACGAAGCAAACTTAAACTATAAAACGCCCGAGCCTAGTTCTGATCCATCCCTAGCCACTTTGGCCCCCAAATCCCCAGCTGAATCCGTCCGACTACACTCATCTATTCTGCCATGTTAAGTAACACATTTTCGTAACCATCTCATTGATGCCATGCTTTCATTTTCAAGTTCAATTTAATGGTATTTCGTGGTTCTAAAATTAAAAATCTAAATATTCTCTTTCGAAAATTGCAATATTTATGATTGTTTCAATTTATTTTGTTTGTTTCAATCAAAATAATTTCAATTGTTTCCACACTTGGTTCGTCAACTCTGTGTGTACTAGCATGTACGTAGGTACAGTTTCGTTTTGAAGCAAAAATCAATGCAAAGACATGAGATCAATTGAACACTTGAAAGTTTCAAAGCTTTTACTTATAAGGAAAACATTGTTAATAACGATAAATAACTGTTCGAAATCAGGAACATTTTGTTTACCCAAAAATGATTGAATCCTAAGAGCCAAAGCGTCTGTAACGGAAAAAAAATTAAAAAATGGATTTTGACAACGCATTACAGCCTTCGATAATTTTGGATCGCAGTCAAAACATCACTGAAGCTGACAATACCAAAGCTAGGTAACATTTAAATTGATCCCAAAGGGCATTTATGCTTATGCAATACAAATTGTGAAGGTTAGTGATCGTAATTTTAGACATATTGGCTTTACTTTGGTGTTTTTGAAGCTTTATCGACTTGCAACTTCACTTTGTTGTAGTGATGGACCGAAAGAGCTTTCGGCCGAAATTTCAGTTTCGGTTTCGGTTTGCCTTCCGAAACCGAATGCAGGCATGCAATAAAAAGAATGGAGTTTGAAATTAAAGTCGGGAGATTTTTTTTAATCCAAAAACCTCTGAAACTCAATTTTTCGGATTTTTTAAACTTTAGAACTACGCAACATCGTACAAATGATTATATAACATTTCAAGGGAATTTGGCATGCATTAAATTTTCTAGTCAGTTGCTTTCCGTTAAGATTCCTTTAGGTCCATCAGCACTGTTTTGGATTTGACTTCACAACAACATCCTATGCAAAAAAAATCTACAGGCAAAATCATTTAAACGTTAATCAAATCCATGACACATTTGATTGAAGTGGGATTCAGCTTTTGCTTCGCCTATAAATTTTTCGGTGAACAATTTTTTTTAAATTTTGTTCAAATGTTCGCTTTTTTATTAATTGTAAGAAACATGACACAAGCATATTTGGTCATGAAAAGATGAATGATAAATTATTTCCACGCGAGTCGGAAAGGACAATTAAAGAAGCCATAAAAAAGGTCCCATGCATCTGAGAGACATCCAGAAAGGATGCTCTTGATATCTCATCAAGGGCGCCTCCACTAGACTACATGGGAAATAAAGGCTATTTTGTTACCAGGAAATTTGTTTGGTGAAATGCCAGAATAACTCTTTTCAAGTTAATGCAATCTTTTTGGGGTTCCCCGCTAGTTGGGAAGAAATTATTCTTTGCAGAAATTTGGACAAAGGGAAACTTATGCATAAGGGTCCCTTTGTTTGTTGCTCTCCAACAACCTGAAAAAGATGATGCAAAACATTTGATGATTTAGAGTCCCAAGTTTCTCATTCCATCTAGATCCAGTTCGAGCCCGATTGAAAACTTTCTCACTGAAACAAGTAAGGATCTTCAAATGAGATTGTTCAACGGTTCAAATAAAGAAAAAAGAACGGAAGAAAGGGGACGATTGTTCCCACCCCGTGTCCTTACTTTGCAGTCGATGTTGCGAGTGATAATCTCTGTACCATGCATTGTACGGTACCATCAACTGCCTGACCAAAAAGACCATGCAGAAAAGAGAGCGGGAAGTTTTTGGCCTCCACTCCGAACCATGGCAAGCTATTAGCTGCAAGTCTTACGCCAACAACAGGACAAGCCCTCCTTTTCTTCCTCCTCTTTCTGCTCACTTCTCTCCCTCCAGTCTTTCCCAAGTTGAAGTTCCTTGTGCGCCTTAGTTAAGACCGAAGGCCCATACTCGTCGCCTTCCTCCATGGCCTTTCAAAGCTCGTTGTCTGCTAGGGACTTGGTTGGTTCGTTAAAAAAGGAAAGAGGAGAAACGAAAGTAGAAGCAAAAGCTGGAGGAATGATAGTCTAGATCCAGTCAAGGACAAGAGCAGTACCCCACAACCTTAGTCTCGTGTTTCGGCAATCAAAACGAAATGCCGGCACCCTGTACGAGTACGTCAATCATGTAATTGGGCATGAGTGAAATTGAGGTCCTCTTTAAGAGAGCGTCCAACGAAAGTCTTCAGGCCATAAATGCTCTTTTTGACGCTAGGTAGTTGAGGGTCATCCAGTGCTCAGTGACTTTGTGGAAACTTCAACCTTTGTTTCTCTGCCGAGAGTTGTTAAAGTTTGGAAACAACCAACTCTGTGAAAGGAGTGACGAAGCAGTGCGGTATTGGCTCTTTTGATGGCTATAAGAATGGAGCCGTCTTCGGAACAGGGTTCTTTACCAGTCAGTGAGGAGGATGCTATCCCATTGGCGGATACAGATCCTTCAGCTTTGATTGATGATGAACTGGAAAACCCCGGCATGGGAAATTCCTATCCAAATTCTTCGTCAAATTCAGGCTACTCGTGGCGTCCTGAAGAGTTTCACTCGGAAAGTGGGAACGATCCAAGTGAAGGTTCAAGCCAAAGTCTGTTCTGGCAAAAAGTCGGTGCCAAGCCAAGTGCGATTAATTCGGGCCTTCTCCTCAACGAGTGTGAGAGCCTGGACTCCATCCCAGGAGCCTTTTCCGACCAGTCCCAAACCCAATCTCCAAGCTCAGGCCGAAAGAATGACCACAGTAACAAAAGCCACCGAACTGCCTTCAAAAGTGATAACAGCCTGGCCTTTCAAGGTGACGGGTCTTTTTCTTCCATGGAGGCTATTAGTGCTCAGATGGGACGCCATCTTAGTCTTGATCCAGATATGTCACCAGATGAAGTTGAAGAGAGGGCGAGGCTTATTTCACAGGTAAGAAGAACTGACAAGATCGATTCTGTTGAATGAAGGCCAAGGCCGAGGTAACATTAGAAGCCAACCACTGAAGGGTATAATTGACATCCGTGTACCATTCATGCCACCCAAATGACTCTTTGCGTCTAACTCTGGGGATAAAGAAGAGGTCTAGGAAAAGCTTGGTGGAACAGATATAGAATTGAGCAAGTTGGTGGAACCCAAAATGAAACCCAAATATATTCTCCTTCAACCACAATATCCTACTCAGCAAGTTTTCGTGGACCATGATTTGTGCAACATCAGATTGAAATGTGCGATGATTCCTCAACAAAAATTAATCCCATCTATCTCATAAACCCTCGGTTCCAGATGGAGTAATGGATGATCCTTGAGCCTTGCACATATGGAATCACTATGTCATGTCGTCTATGCTTTCGAACACCTCCTCTAGTAATACGGCCTTATTCTCTGAGCGTATTGTACTCTAGAGAACGAGGATAGATGGAATTAGTTAGGGAGCCTTTTTGCCTCGTTCTCGTTCCATGGATGGAGGGTATACATACGACTACCAATTCCAGAGATAGGGTAGATGACAAAAAATATCTCGACATGCTTTCCCGGACATGAAAAATCCCTTCTCTGGATTTTCAGGATTTCTGCCTTCCTATCAAATACGGCAGGCCCAAAAAGGGAGATGAAAGTAGCTTTTACCTTATCAGAAGAAAACTCTCGGTGAATGAAAGGAAAGGAAAGTAACTTAAAAAAAAGGAAGAGAAAGATAATCTAATTAGGAACTTAACATCTTGAAAAGCAAAGGAACTTCAGAACAGCAACATGGAAAAGTTAGAGGCGGAGTGTTAATCCCTACAATTTGTCGAATTAAGGATTACTCTCAATAAGGACTCTGAATCAAATGTTTGCAACTAGTTCTTGAGAAAAAGCATTCGACTTTTATAGGATGTGAGATTTTAGAGGAACATTTTGAACTGCTTGAAAAAAGAATAATGGAGGGTTCTATTTCTGTTCTTTGAGTCGTTTTCTCAAATGTACAAACTGATATGTATTTTCATCGAAAGTACTAACCTTCTTTTGTCTTTGATTGATGGTTTTCCTTCAATCACTTCAAGGAAAATCGACCCTCAAACCGACTTTGTTGGCACAGCAATTTTCCAATCAATCCAACCTTCAAACATTGATAAGAAAATTCAATTTGACTACAATAACGTAAATTGTAAAATTTTATCCGTTGTTGTAGTATAAAGTAGGTTAACCACTTTTAGTCGTCCAAGATTGGCGAGATTTGTTATTTTAGAACTATCATTCACCATTCAGTCTGATAGTAGAGCTAAAACTTGAAGGGGAAATTTGTGCATTTCTCTTTGTTAAGGGCCAACTAGTTTGAACCTCATGATCTCCTCGACACCAAAGGCATTCCAAATAGCCCCGAACAGAAAAGGTTAGTCAATTTTATGGTCGATGGTTTTACGAGAAAGCCCGCCCATATGAGGTTTCCCTCATCCTCTCATTCCATTGTGTGCCCAGAGACAAGAATTCTCCAAGGACTCATTTTCGTGGTGCACATTGACTCATATGTACGGGCTCTGGATCCCCGAACTCCACTTGAAATGGGCCTGTCTGCTACGTAGGGGATTTCCATTAACAAACTATCATGTCTTGCCTCCCTCATCTACTCTTTATAGTCGAGCATGAATCCGAGCTTCTTAAGCGTCTTTCCCTGTACAAAAATGATGGCAAGACGAATTTCGATAATCCCCGGACATGATTGGTGTGTTCCATTCGGAAAACGAGGACAAGTTTCTTGGCCTGCTTTCAATATCGGATCGAATATGACTTTGATGTAGTGTAGTTTTTATGCCCTAGTTGAGATTGTGTTTGCGTCTTTTAAGAAGCACTTATGGTGTCATACCGGTACTTACATTCATTCAATATTCTTTTGTGCTGTCTTGTTTGCTTTGGGTTGCTGGCGCATCCATAGTATGTTCCTAATTGCTATAAATTAGGGATCTCAAAGGCATGTTGCTTTCTCAAACTACATTCCCCCGGATCCCCCGTTGTTGTTGTTGCATTGTTGCTGACTCGTAATGGTGGCTGGTTCTCGTTTAAAGTTGGCTTTGAGAGGATATTTCCTATACACAAGGCATGCTCAACAAACCATTCCGTTTTTTGACCTTGTTCTCGTTCCATAGCAAATGAGCCTAGGCTCTTTCAGTCATCGGAATGGATCTCCGTGTACGTAGTTGTTGAACTTGGAACGTGGGTCTATGTCTTTAGTGAAACGTGGATTCAGAACTTGGATTCTATTTTACTTTCCAAAGAATTCTGCATTTCTCCTTCCCCTGAACTATAGAATTGTTGAAAGATGGGTGCCTCAGGATATCCAGGACCAAGTCTTCGTTCATATGAACCCTACTACTCTGGTAGTCTACGCATGCCTCCACATAATGTACACAATACCAAACACGAAAGAACATACAAACCTTCACTGTCGAGGCTCTTTCTTGAGAAAGAGCCTTGCTCTGGCAAAGTACTTCACTGTGAGCGAAACCATCGTTGTCAAGTTCTTATGCGAAAGTAGTATACTGTCCTTGGAATAGAAATGTGAAATTGGGCCCAAGGAATGGAGTACAGAGATCAATGGACCACTGAAAAGACAAAAACTGGCCTTCGGTGAAGATTGGTGCAGAGTGAAAATAGCGAGAATTTGCCAGCTTATTTTTCCTCGTTTCTTCATTTGATTCCTAATCATAACTCGACTTGGTAAACATGCTTTTTATCACCTTACAGTAGACCAAACTCGACGTGACTGCATTGTCAAAGGTCCACAAAAGCAGTAGCTTTTCTGGCGGCCTCGTTCCCCGAAGCTCATTACAAACTATTAGGAGCAATTCAATTTTCGGAACCATAAAAAAGTGGGAGAGAAAGCAAAGATCCAGTCTCGTTGCAAATTGGCCCTGGTTCTCATGATTTCGAGCAGCTAAAGAAACTCTACAATGGTCGCTTCAAGACCAGGGTCCTCGTCCTCGATTTCCCCCCTCTTCCTTCAAACCAAGTTCTTACAATAAGGGCCCAAATTCTTGGTCGTTTGCTTCTTGGGCTCTCTCCTCCTTCGTGGATCTGCAATTTGGTGCCGCATTGAGTCTTTTTCACAATTCCATGTGTTCACCCAATGTGAGGGAAAAAGCAGACCTTCTCAACTCGTGGGACATCAGAGATACCGCGCAATTTCTTTTGCTACTTTGAGAACCACAAACACTCTAGAAGCCTTTCTTTGCGAGCGCCACTTTGGCTGAATTCGCCGCTTCTAGAGACCTCCTTAAGATTGCAATCTTACAAACAATGCAGAGTTTAGAAGTTTATAGTGACAAGCGTCTCATTTTGTTCAAGATCTTGGACTTCATTATTTGTGGGCTTATCGCCTATCGCCATTCCAAATGAAGTTCCATCACAGTGTTTCCCCTTGGGGTAACAGAGTTCATTAGAGTTAATGATGTCTGGGTTGCCTCGTAGCAAAAAATCGTTCGCGCTAGAGAGAAAGTAGAGTTGATTGCCTTTCGAGGACAAAACAACTCTTGGGAGAAAGTTTTCTCAACGACTTCACTCGTCAATGCCATCTTCGTTAAAGGTTCCATTCATTGCGGAGCCGTCATATTCCACGCTTTCAATGTCAAATTCGTCAAGAGAAGATTGCTCTAGTCAACCCCTAAGAGTTAAGTGGTTCTCAATTTGAGGTCCCTAAGCTTTTCTTGATGTACCAAGACTTTGTGGGCTTATCTCTCCGGGGGGAATGACTCCCTAGATTGCTTTTCCATTTCGGTTTCTCTTACTCCCTGCCTCCAGACATTGCTTTTCCACAGACATGCTAAAGCCAAAAAAGAACCACATTGCTGATCTCTGAAAAGACTTGTGACCTTTGCCAACCTTTCAGGGGGGCTTAACTTTCACGGACTTGAATTTGAATGGCTCTGCTTTTCTTGATGAAAACTTGTTAGTCACCTTTGTAAGGACATTCTTGTCTCTTGGAACACTATTACTTTTTAGTTGGGATGGTTTTTAATGATGATCCCAAAAGCTAAGCTAGCCTGTTCCCCAAGGTCCGCCTTGCCACGAAAAAAACTTGTAAACGAATAACTCAAAAACATGAGCTATCTCTGGCCGAGATGGAAGAGCTTTGTCTGGAGATGAGCCAAAGTTTTAAGTAAGCTCTTGCGATGGAGTTTCCTTCCCTGAAGGATTCTTTCGATCTCAAGGGAGGCATACATTATGATACTTGCTGCATGCTCTATGTTACGAGTCTTCCAGTGGATGATAAAAGCGGTGCGGAATTGAGATAACTTTTTAGCAAATGTTTTCAGAACCTCCTGACTCTGGATTTAGACTTGCATAAAATTCTGCTTCAACGCCATTTGATCATCTTGTGTACGTATAGTATTAAATTCCGAGCTTGCCATGAAAAAGAGAGGGAAAATGTATGGTTGAGACAAGCGCTGATTTCTGAGCATGACGGAATATGAACGGCCACTTTCGAAAAAGTTACTCATAAACCAAACTGCTTTTCCTCCCTGGAGACAGCAGATACAGACGTTAAATCTTAGATCTTTGTCATTGAACCAAAAGCCATAATGTGAAGGATATGCAGTACCATTTTAGTTTGAATATTCAAGAAAAAAGCGAAGTGTTATCAAAAATTAGAGACGAACTCAGAAAGTCAATCGTGTAAAATGAAATTCATTAAATCAAAGACCATATTGAAGAATTATTTAGATTTGAAAATATCTTCATTTGCTTCATGATTTTGACATTCCATTTCACTTAAGATGCGATATTTGGTGTTGGGGTCTACCCAAAACATGATCGACCATCAAAAATGTCACCAATCTCGTACTTGATAGTTCTGTGTCCAACTCAAAAGCCAAACAAACCCTTTTTGTTGTCAGCTTTAGTAAAATCACAAAGAATGCAACATAATTCTATGAAATTGCTCATTAAACATCACAGAATCACATCAACACAACAAAAAGTACTCTTTGAAAGTGCACTTGAACCTGCATTCTCAATTCGTACTTTTTTTGCACCAGCCCAAACTAACCATCGTATCAAGGAATAAACCGAGGGCTTATTTTTGTCAAACATTACATGTGATCGAGACACGTTTGCAAGGTTCCTTGTGTTTGTGATCGTTTAGATTAGATTAATGGAATAGGATTCATTTTATGCCCTATAAAGAATCGTGATAAAAGAAGATTGCTTTTCCGATGTTCCAACGGATGTGAGTGTTCGCAACAGCGGTTGACCTGCGATTGAGAATCGATTCAGAATGGCCTTTCTATTTCAGAAGCCTTTGGCTCAATTGCCAAATACCCAACCATTTCCAATTTTACCCTGTGAATCAATACTGCAGAGAATCGAGCCAACATTTGTGGGCCTTGGCAGGTCACAAATAAAGAGGCTTGCGGATATCCTTTCGTAATGGAAAGCGAATTAATGACTTCTCGTGATTACTACAGCAACGTTCCTAACTGATTTTGGAGCCTCCTTTATCCACGTGGAATATAGGTAGTTCCCGAGAATTTGCCCTCAGCTTCAGCCAATTATGTCGAGATGTAGAACAAACAGTCTGAGGAATCAGCGAACAACTCCACTCATTCCATCTTAATGAGCCTCAACGTTCCACTCTCTTTCTCTTATTCATAAGGATCGATCCAACATGAGCGTTGTTCCCCTGTTCCAAAAGGCTCATATTGATTGGCAAGGACAGGGCACGGCCAAGAGGAACAATGGACTACCCATTGTTTGCTCAAGGATTTATCTATTATTGCCAAATACCTTCCTCAACTTTCTTTCCAGGGGACTTTAGGTCGTTGGAGGGAGCTGGTGATAAAGACTCGAAAGTTGGTAAATTAGGGATGGGTCGGACGATAAAAACCTGGGCTCCTACCAGATTTAATAAAGGCTAATGGTATGAATAGACATGGTATTCTTGTCTTTAGGAAATCCCCAAGGACGTGTTGGAAGATGAGAAGATGATCATCAATTTTCCCGCGGGCAAGCAGAAAACCGAAAGACGGGAAGAAAGAGTCTGGCTTTCGAAGTCACATTTCTTATTCAATTGATAAGGCATTATTGCATTGCATGGTCCTTGAAAGGCTTCTTTTGAATGGTTCTTACGTTTTTATTCAGTTTTGAATATATGACAAACTTCTTTTCTTTCCAAACCAACTCCATCAAATGCATTAGGAAATGGATTTCGTTGGTTGATTCTTAAAGCAATGTCAATATGGTTAGGGTTTATTTCAAAAGATAAGACGATAATACTACAAGTCTTGTTAAGTGTATTTTATAGTTTGAGAAGAATGCTCTTTTCCTATCAAAGTACATCACAAAATTAGATCAAAACGTTTAGGTTTCTGGAAGAAGGTATTTGCAACCCGTACTACGAATCGTCCGTTCGTTGGAGAAAGATTTTTCGCAAAAAAGTTTTCTTTACCCTTTCGCTCAATTTGGTCCCAGACTCAAACATCGGTTCCAATCACACGAATTCGCAGCCCTCCCAAAAGAGGGAATTGCCACAATTTTACCAAACTTGGCCATGGACAAAGTGGACTGTGAGCTCGAACCAATGTCAGACCTGAAATCCTTTCCCCAGCCTTCGAAATGGTCAATAAACGAGAACCTCTTTCCTCCAACACGGAAATCCCATTTCTTCTACTGCCAAACATATATTGATCTGTAGGCAAACACATACTCAAGAAGGCTAATCATGTGCGGGCACGGGAAAGAAAGTGTTATTCGCTTTTTCTCACTCAAATTCCGAGAGCTACCCCACCTCTTAGCTCTACATCACGTTTTCTTCTCATTTCCAGGTCTTGGAACTTCAGAACACTCTGGAGGATCTCACCACTCGAGTTGATTCCATCAAGGAGGAGAACCTGAAACTCCGTTCCGAAAACTCCATCCTTGGCCAATACATCGAGAATCTCATGCAAGCCTCGGTCGTGTTCCAGCCTACTAATCCCAAGGCCCCAGGTCAATCAGGTGCCCCGCCTCCAGGTAGTCTGGGCTCAGTTGTGCGATGTACAGCTAAAGCCGTGGCTAGCTCGAGATTGCTCACACCGTCCTCATCCTCGAATTCTTCTACGTCCACGCCCTCGGATCGAGTCAAATCCTCATCTGCGGCCTCTACATCCACGAGTGGGATGTCGCCCATTTTTTGAATAAATCTGGTTTTGTCCGAAATGCTCCGAATAACATTCCCTTTACGAGATCTCTGACAGTTCTTCTGGGAAATTTGACATCTCACCAAAAGGCTGATGGAAGTTGGATTTCCGAAATGAGAAAACTTTTGGGAAGCTCTCGGGGATGTCAACTTAGTGCAGATTAGAAGACAAGATTTGCAGAGACTCTGGGAAATAACTCCATATTATTGTTGTTTGAGTGTGATGTTGTTTGTTATATTCGCTATTTTCCAAGTAAATTTCCCATCTTCGCTGATCCATTCGCGTCGACTAATTATCTTGTACCATAGCACAAAATATTTTCGCTGCAATCGAAAGAGACACTCTTTCACTTGGCTTTAGCTGAATGTAGTATGAACGAACGGGATCTTGGGGGGATAACGCTACTTTTAGACTTGTCTGAGCGATCTGAAAAGTTCCCTTGAGGTAAGGTCACAAGAGGATAAAAATCTTGGATAGCTTCTTGCATGGTAGTGCTGAAGGCCATAAATCGGAAATGCTGGTCACGTGCTCAGACTCCTGCTTTGGTATCCAAGAAGGAAATGGAGGGACACAAAAAACTGAGACCAAAGTGTGTTTCGTGAAAACGAGACGACCTCAAAGAACAATGTGTATAATAGGAGGAATTGCTTGAAACCGACCGCAAGATCGTAATTGTATGTGCATTAAAGGAACCAAACCACGAGCTTGAAGTCTTGATACATTGATTAAAGCCCAAGGAAGCAAATTGGAAAATTTCTAGCATAAGGTTGATTGTGTTAAATATGTTGGCAAAGGTTTGTTACCTTGCGTGATTTTGCAATTCATAATTTAATATGTGAACTTGACAGCGTGACCCACTTGCATCATTGCACCAAAACCATAGTAGAAAGCAGAACTCTTCTATCAATTCAAAAATCATTTAAATAATTCACCTTGTAAATGATATTATTTTGACCTATGAATTACCTTTGGTGTAAAAATTATCTAGAGTTTTGGTTCCATTTGGCTAATGTATACAAACCCACAGGCGGTCCAAAAGAAATTTGTCAACAATTACTATTCTTGTTCCAATTAAATGTACGTGTCTTTGCTGGTGACATGCGGTCAGAATATTATCGATTTCATTCGAGATTGAGAAAGCACACATCGAAACGCCATCTGAAGCGTGTCTTTGCAATTGGGAGACATGGGCATTTGTCACATGATGAGTATCAATGAGTCAATGAGTCACAATGAGTACTAATGACACTTGAACACTGGATACTCGTGTATTGAGTAGCTATTTATTGGATTATGGGTGGAGGCTGCTTTAACACGTTACAAAAATTATTAACACTACGACACAATTAATGATAAGACAATTGTACCAAAGGGGCTCGACCTTAAACTAATGCCAGTCTTTTTCAGGCAAAAGTTAATGTACGAAATTGGGTTGTAAATCGAAATCGCAATACTCGTACACAAATCCCACAAAGATATTTACAATAGTTACAGGTGCAGATCTCAGGCAAGTAAGATTTTATGCCCAAAAATATGTTAAATTTGCTATTTCTTAGCTTTTATAGTTTATTTTTCATTTTTTTTGACAGTTTTTGGGCAATTAAATGCATAATTTGTCGCTTTTAGGGCAAATCAATGCAAAAAATTGTCTTTTTGCTCAAACATAGGAAAAAACAAATTTGCCCAAAATGTTTTTTTTTAACTTTAAAGGATGTATTGATTATTCGACGTAATAAAAATATTTTCTCTTAGATGTTCATACACTTGCATTATTCCACTTTATTGTTGGTAAAACATAATGATGATTTTCCAAATTTAGTGGCCAGTCTTGCAATATTTTGTTAAATTCTTGTGTCAATTTGCCATTTTATTTGCCATTTCTTTGTTTATTTGCCATTTTATTTGCCATTTTTGGGGCCTAAAAGGGATGTTTTATTTGCCAGAAATCTGCAACCATGACAATAGTAGCACTACAAAAAATTATGGACCTAAAGTGTTTCCCTAACAGCTCAAAAATGATAAAGCTTCCGAAGCTCAAAAGAGCTTCAGAACTTGTTCTATTCGGAATTTATTCTAGTGTGAATTTTCGAAATTAGAAAAACGCAAAAGTAGCTATAATTTGTCAATATTATTTGTTTTCTGCATTCAAGGTTCAAGGTTCCCATCGAGATGATGTACAGAGGTCTCCAAAAGTTTGGACACTCAGAAATCAGTCTTTCTAGCATGTTCTACTTCACGTAGAACAATGTGAGTGATATGAAACATAGATTGGAGTATCACAGACTTATATTTAAAATTTCACACAAATCGGACAAGTAGTTTTTGAAATATTGCACATTATATCACATAAAATAATCGCCGCTGGCGCCGACAACTTCTCTGAGTCGTCGCTCAACACTGTTGCAGGCCTTCTTCACCGCGACCACGTTTAGGATGTCGCCCCACACCTTCACAATGTAGTTCTTCAAGGCCTCGGTGTTGGGATGCCTCTTGGAGTTCACGGTGTCCTGCAGGGCAGACCATGCCCAGAAGTCCAAGGGGTTCAAGTCCAGTGAGCTGGGGGGCCACATGGTCTTTGACCAGAAGGCCTCCAATCCCCAGTGCATTGCCAGGTAGTCTTGGACCACCTTGGCTGTGTGGCACGGCGCCCCGTCCTGCATCAGGCAGACCTTGGACCTCCACCTGGGCCCATAGATGGACCTGGCCCAGGTTTCAATAGCAGGCAGGATGTTGTCACGATACCAGGC
>CM021320.1:1202277-1250696 GCA_010645155.1 Tigriopus japonicus
ACGTGGTCAACGACAAACATCTTCTCGTCGCTTCACAAGATGATCCTGGACCTGCTGTTGCCGCTGGGGTTCTCCTTGAACCAATCCAAGAGGATTCCTGCCTCATTGCCAGTGTGGCGGTCCGACATCTTCCAAAAATGAAAAAAATGATACATTCAGAAAATCGCCACTATCTCTGGCATCTTAAGTCCTATCAATGCCCAAAATGGCTCAAATGAAAGGTCTTTCAATGCTCTACACACTGGTACTTCTTACCTTGTTGCAGTCCTTGCCGTTGCTGCTCTACGTGGCCGGCGCCGACAAGTTCGAGTTGCTGATGAACAGGCGGCCGTCGTACTTGAAGCATCCAATTTGTTTTCTTTTAATGTCATTTTTCGATCGTGTATTAACCAGTTATAAGTGGTCAACAGGTTTCGTGACGATCAAAAAGAAACATTCCGATCTAGAGAGTGATTTCCGAGTGTCCAAACTTTTGGAGACCTCTGTAAATTACAATGTGACATGGCAAAACACGTTTTAATGCAATTTTTTCACACTACTTAATTCAAAGCATGCACAAATTTCTTCTTTTGCATTTATCTCGTAAAAGTTCTTTCTATTGACTATCAGGGATTAAGGAATTAAAGAGGCATTTGAATATTTGTCATAGCTGGACAATAACCAAGATTGGTCTTTTCCGTCCTAATTGGAGAAAACCTTTAAATGAATGAATTTTTGAATGGATAAACCGATAAATGGAATTGTTCCGAATTTAGAATAATTTGAGCATGTTTTTTTTGTGGTTTAACACGTTTTCAGTATGATTGACCCACAGAAGATAATCAATTTTTCTATCGATAAATTCATCCGTGAATTAATCCATGGATGGTCCTTCGAAAATTTGTACGGATTAGCCCAACCCTGATATCAACACACCCTTAATTTTGCCTATCGATTTAGTTCAAAACTATGGAGAAGAACATTTTGGTCCGTAAATCAAAATGGGACAACCTCTAAACATATTTACTCAAGACGCAAACGAAAACGCGATCTTAACAATGGCAAAGAGTTGTTATTGAAGTAAGGCTTGAAAGCTTTCGATAAAATTGGTTTCCAAAACCCTCGCGATGGCCATATTGGTGAAACTGCGACCAATCTTTTTCACACTAAACAACAGCCTTTTTTGTGCAATCCAATAGCGGAACCGCACAGACAACAAAAGCACACCCAAAACAGTGAGTGAGCCACATTTGCGGCATGACAGACGAAAACGGAAAAAGGCTCGAGTTTCAAAGAAGAGCTCAACTTGCATGCCATTGGTATTTTGTGGTTCTAATGTGGAAATTGGTGCGTTTCATCGTGCTTTCTGGCAGAACTCAAGGCATTACCTCTTCAGTAATGACAGGTAGATAGATGGACCGCAATCACGAACAATGATTTCCAACAAGTCTTTTCGTTGCATGTTCGTTCTTCACTTAAGAAAGTAAGGAAGCTCTTTTGGTCCCTCGAGTCGTTTGTCATTGCCAGTTTTTTGACCCAAAGGAAACAAGACATGGACAAATGTGATGTTCTTCTATTCTTACACAAGTTATTTTTCTTCGACACATACAGTACACACCACACATAGTTAAGAAAAATTAAACATTTTTAGTTTCTAAAAAACACGAGTTCTCTCCAACTAATGTTGATAACATTAAAAGTTTAGAATTTTTTATTACTCGTGAGTAAACGAGTGCCCTCCACAATCACATCTGGATCATCATCTGCAATTTAAAAACAACATCAAAACGTATGAAACTGGGTTAGAGATGTACAAACCGATCGAAACGAAGAGTAAAGTATTAAAGTAGTCTTAACCCACCTTCGTCTGAACAAGATTGTGAAAGATTCTTTCGGGGGTTCCTAAGCGAAACCACGTCATGATTTCCAGGCGGGGAACATGGCACGCCTCCTATAAAACATTGAAATGGGATGGTTTGTGTTTTAACAAAACTGAGAATATTGATTACCTGAAGCTAATTTGTTTCGTTTTTTAGATCGCGGTAACTCCTCAAACTTAGTTGGCGAATTGCGGCCAACCATTGATGTTAAAGGTTGGAATCGAGATTTGGGAAGTGGGTCTAAGTGATTGGAAGTCATAATAAAATACTTCTACCAAATATCGATGCCATGAATACTGTTTCTCACTCTCATTCTCGTGCTCCAATACATCAATGCTAGGGAAACCCTCAGGGACATACATTTTCTTTTGTCTTCGGTCTCCACTTTCGGACTTGTTCCATGATTTGCGAAGTGGTAATCTGTCATCCACGGTTGCCAAGCCTGAAACTGAACCAGTAATAAGACAAAGAACCAAGAATTGAGCTTTTATTCACCTCGTTGTCCTTGCAAAGATTGATTTGGTTGGCGCCGAGGCACAAAATTCGCATTAGTGTCCGTCCAAGCACTTTGAACATGATCCAATCTGAAGATAGGTTTCTTGTTTTCCATCGGTCTGCGCTCTCCCTGATCGTGGTGCATTTCTCGTTGATTGATCTTGGTCGGAGGTGGAAAATGGTGTTGGAATTTTCCGGTCTGAGGGATTGACGTTTGAGTGGAATTGCCATGGAAGATCGATTGAGTTTCTCGGAGTGGAGCAAACGGCTCGTCTAAGTCTTCTTCAGGATCACGTGTCTGGTTGAACGTGTATTTGATGGGTGTTGGGTAATGGAGATGCGAGACATCATTGATGCCCACTGGAATTGGGCTGTTGTAGGGTGGTGGTGGAGTGTCAAACATCCCTGTTTTCTTTCCACGACTTGCCCATTCACAAGAGGCTTTTTTCGCAACTTGGCTCATTGTGAAACAAGGGTTGACCGATTTTGGGGTTGAGCTTGCCTGAAAATGAAAAATCCCGGCAAAAATAAACCTTGGAGACAATATTACACACGAAAGGTTCCGTGTCTGACTCACCAACTCTCGTTTAGCAGTTTTAGTGGCCTCCACCCGACACTTTGAAACCTCGGCAACTTCAAAGGTCTCGCTAACGATATTAATCTCGTCTCCTTTATTTAAATAAATTAAATTGTTTGATTGGCCCGGGGCGTACCGAGTTTCATTCACAGTCACTGATTTGGACCCCGTAATACTTAGATAACTGTCTCCCCTCGGCAACACAGAGATTGCGGCGTGATAGCGAGATACTTTGGGATGGTCAATAACTACGTCGCACGTTTCTTTTCGTCCAATTGTTAATTGCTCTCCAGAAAAAATATTATATTGTTGAACATCACGATTGAAAGTAGAGCGCCTAATAATTAGGGCCGATCGAACTTGGCTGAGGTGTGATTTTTCCTTCTCCTCGATCCCTGCAATCACACAATCAAGACTTTATTGACAAGGATGCTCATAGAATGATGATTTTTTTTGAATTGCGACGAGTGTTTTAGTTAGTGTAATTTTACGGACTGGCATTCGATTTCTGTTCTGAACCTTGCCCAAAATGCTAATATAAATAAAATTGAAGGCATTTTTTACCTTGGTTGTAAATTATGCTTACACTAAATCAGCGTTGCGACGTATTGCCATTGAAACACTAATCTATTCATTTCCATTGAAAAATTAAGAATATAAAAATTCTACTGTTTTCAAGGATCAAACTCAATTAAAGAATAGTTTAGTGATTGCCGAAAGTTTGTCATATTTCCAAATCTATCAACGCACGCTATAATGTCCATCTTGAATCATCCTTGACACGGTCTACAAGTCCATATGTCTCGGGTTGATCAACTTACAAAATAGCTCTGATTAATTACCCATTTTGTCCGCAACGAACGTTTCATTGGAGTCTTCTGTGTCGGATGCTTGCCTTGAGGGCGGATTATAGGCGGGCAGACAAGCTTGAGCATGACCGGTTTGTGGGACGTGGGGGTTCGCCCTTGGATAGTGATTGTTCCTAGAACAAGCCCTTCGATCTGCGCTTGAGCACGGAATAAACACGGCTTGGGGAGTCTGGCCTTGAAGGTAGAGCTCGAGAATAAAATCCGGAGAGATTCCTTCCATGATTAGTGTTGATTTTCTTTTTTAGTTTAATCGCACTAACAGAGGAAAGGAACCTTAAGCAATGAAGAAATTGGTTCAGTCAGGGTGACTTGAAGAAGGAAAAATCTTGATCTGGAACGTTTGTTAAAAGACATGACTGTCGTTGAAAGGTGCTATCTAATATCACAACAGCTCGTAAATACAGTATTTCATTGGAATTTTCACTTATTGAGTGTACCAGTTTCTTCATTTGGTTCGGATGATGACATGCTCGAAATGAAAAAAAACGAAATATCGCCACCCTAGCAGCTGGCGTAATGTAAAGCAAAGTTAACCAGCTTTTCGTCTTAAAACCGTTCTTGAGCAAAGTTGAGTCACGGGAGGTTTTAGGATTGAGGACTTTTGCGCAGTCTTTATTTTTGCATTAAAAAACCCTTCATTTTCAAGTAAGGCTATTCGGAAATTGGGACATCTGAGTTTGAACTTAATTAATAATTAAATAATCATTGAAATTTGTCCTATTCCCCGGCCAATTCTGGTATTTGCAGTTTAGGCATTCGTGAGCCATTCAATGAAACAGTTGAATTTTATTTTTACCCTTCCCGCTTATACCACTTACTATTTAAACTTTAGCACCTTAGAACTTATATGGATGCCAGATTTAAACCACCAATGAAAAATGGGATTATAGGGTGGGCTAAAGGTGTATATAATGCCTTTAGGGTGGGCGAAAAGACGGGTTTGATGTCGGTTATTCCAGCTTTTAATGTCGGTGTCTAGTGTATACACCAGCCTTTGATGTTTACATATCTTGCTTTTTGAAAAGTTAGGTTTTGCTATGCTTTCTAGCTTAAAGTTCTGTTTAAATTGGCCGCATTTTACCAAAACTCAAGCTTAATTCCTATCTTTGTGGGTTAAAGACGTCTCTGATGTGGGTTACCAACGGAATAGATTCTCAATGGATAACCAAACCTCTCATTTGCAATGAAAGTCATTTTGGGCGGTTTAGGAAATTACTCGATCAAATCTAGTGGAGCAATTTGTTTTAACCTCTATTTTTGGGCGAGCGATGATCCAACTCGAAATAAAATTAAACACGGAAAGTCCATGGCCGCGTTTTTAACGCTCTACTCCGTGCTCCGAACCTTCCATGAATTCTCAATTCCAAGCTTTGGGCTCATGGGTTTGATTCATTGACTTTTATTAATACTAGACCGAGTGCAAGCCTAAAAATGTGTCTCCGGTCGCCAACTGTTGAGCGGACAAAAGTGCGGGAACATTTGAAATGAGTGACCAGGCAAATGACAATTATGAAATTGATGAATCAAAGATGGAATTGAATAATGGTTTTGGGTCATTTTTTGCTATTGCTAGTGGTCACTTTCTCGGAAGAACCGAAGACGTCACTAGGTGACCATGCCTTGGATTTGAATACTTCAACGTGGAACTTTTTTGCCAATACTTTATATAAGTCATTGGTAGGAAGAAAATAATTTTTCAGCTTTTGCGTTATCTAGGGTTAATCCAATGCATATATGGACAAAAACTAACTTGTGGCTTCAAGAACGAGTTAAAAGAAGTTGGTCTTGATTCACATGTTTGGTCACACTAACTGTCCGCTCAGCAGTTGTGATGGCGACATTTTCCTCATAAATTCAACGCATTCCGCCCCGCTTGCCAAATCAGTATAAACGGCTGTCAGAGAATCTGTGGTCGCGGCAGCTTTTGTGCGTAAGGAGAGAGGGATAGCTAGAGGCATCTCTACCTCAATCACCTTTGGAGCCACTAAGGGCTAACCCCGAGCTCGCTCCTTGGGCTACGGGAGTAGACAAGAGAACTACTTAGGTGGCTTGAGAGAAACACTTTGAGGTCTCAGCTCAGGGCAAGCCAGCTTTTGTTGCTTCCAAACCTCCCATCTCTTTAGTTGGACACTCTCTCTTAGTCGTGAGTCCTTCACTGCTGCTGGCGCTTCCCCTCGCACTTCTTTCTTGTTCTTCTATGTCAACCGTTCTCTACGTCGTTTGACGCCGTTCAAGGCAACCATGCCCTTGCCGCTTCTCCTGCACTTCTTTCTTGTTCTTCTATGTCAACCGTTCTCTACGTCGTTTGACGCCGTTCAGGGCAACCATGCGCTTGCCGCTTCTCCTCGTACTTCTCCCCTCTTGCACCTCAGGCTTACCAGACATCTAAGTACTTCTTCTACTTCCAGTCCACCGTTCTCTACCTTGTTTGACGACGTTTGGATGAGCTCACAGATCGGTGGATGGGCTTGCCCATTAGGCTATGTGTTGACGAAGCTGTCACTGAAGCTGCCCTGACCGCAGATTCTCTTACAGCCGTTTATACCAAATCAGCCAGACTAAAGCTTGCACGCTATCTAGTGATTATAATTGATCTAAGGTTTGATTAGCTCTAGATTTGATTAGAGATCACAAGCCTCCTCTCCACGCTATTGGCCTAAGGGCTACCAGAATAGATGTTTTATCAGCTTTTTTAAAGTTGAATGGTCTATTTTTAATCTAAAAAACCAAACAAACACTCCTGCTTTATCAAACTTAAATTCACAATAATAATAGAGTATTTTTTTTACTTCTTTCAATTGATTTATTCACTTTTGCTTATGCTTTTTATCAGGTTCAGGACTCGTGTGTACCTTGAAAAACACGATAAAGTTTCCACTCAAAAGTGTTTAATCTTTGGTCCTAACCAAGGACATCTAGAATCTAGAATAGAGGTGGACTTTTCACGGCACGGCAAAACGGGCCAAAGGTGACCCAAATCAAGTGAAAGGCAAAGATCGAATGCCAATTCAGCCGGAAATTTAGACAAGCCTCTTTGGTCTTCTGGCTACTTTGGCTGGGCGAACTGCCAAAGATGAGGCGTCTAATAGATTAAGGGTTGCTTAATGCAACTGTTGCAATGTTCAAAATGACTTTAAGATGCTCATTTATTGGCCCCAAGAGCAAAAATTGATTTGAATGTTTTACAAAGGTGACTTAACTTATTGTTTTGACACCTTAAGTCAGCTGGTCTGTCCTAATTTGTTGGTTCAAATATAATTAATCTGAAGAAGACAACGTGCCACAGGTTCCCTGAAGAGAGAAGATGAAAATCAAAAATAGTGACCAAAACAATCAGAATATCGTTAAAAACTTATTTTGCAACATATTGGACAAAACCTGTCAATGTAAAGTGTAATGAACTTTAAAGCCCTTTGTGAGTGTTCAAAAGATCACATAATCCAGACTTTCTTCAAACTTTCAAGACACGACAATTGAGGCTTGTCAAGTAAAAAATCTGCTCGCTTATTCAACTAATATCAATGAAGACCTTTCAAATAAAATCTTTCAGACCGTAAGTGTCTTACAATAGTCTTAAAACACTTCAAAACTGATTTTGTGTGCAGTCTCTGAGTTGCGGGAGACACCCCGAAGAAGGAAAACAAGCTCAGTTGTGCTGTTCTTTTAAGTCGTGCAACAAAGTACATGTGGCTCATAATTTATAAAGAGTGTTTTAGTGTCTATTTTCCAATGCATCATTATTCTCTAATCAGTGTGTTTTTTTAAAGTCTTGTAGTGTCTTAGAAAGCTCTCTAGGTGCTCAATGTTCTCATGAATATCAGAAGTGCGAGGCCGGCCTCTCAGAAAGCTAACTGAATGAAGGTAAGACGATTAAAACTATTTTTGAGGATTATGATAAAGTTACTTAAAGTGTAAATGTTATAAAAGTGTAGCCTGTCTAAAGTAATCTGTTCGTCTGAAGTCTCTTCATCGCTTGCGCAAGTCCAGAGTAGCTCTACTCTATTTCCGCGCCCTGTTGTCTTCCTTCACTCAGCCAGCTCTTGCTACCCTCGTTCGGTGTCGTCCTGCTTTACAATGCCACGCAAATTCATCTTGAAAATGGATTAGGAATCATATTTCCCCCGGAAATTCTCCCCCGGACTAAAACGCGGAGTTTCATCACGCTCATTCAAGAAACAACTTGAACAACATAACCGCGTTTTTTTGAGCTTATCTGTTACCCGGCTTGAACAAATTACATAGATTTTGCTCATCCAAGCCTTATCCTGAACTTAATTAAGACATGGCAATCTTTATTGCTTATTAGAAATCGATTTTTTATGGGTTGTCACCTTGGCATAAATTCATGTTCTAGAATTGATGGTTTCATCTTCGAATTTCTTTTATTGTACGATCGTGTCATTGATTTCAGGACAATCTAAGTATGGGTAAGAGTTGTTCAAGTAGTTTTAAGTAGTGAATTTGCGTGTGGGTTAAGGTCCATATGCCATAAGATCAGGGTTGGTCGGGGGATCAACTTTTTCGATTTATCCCCTTTACCCGGGGATAAACGGGATAAATTGGGGGATAAACGGGATAAACGGGATAAATGGGGGGATAAACGGGATAAATGGGAGGATAAACGGGATGAACCGGTGGATAAACGAAATAAAGCAAATTTTGTTCCGATTTTGACATGTTTGAATACTTTTTGGCATCCCTGAAAATGGCCGATCAAACACTAAAGGCTTAATATAAATATCAATAAAATATATTTACAATATTTAACAGATATATAACAGAAATAATTGTTATATATTATCAAACTCAAAAAACATGTTACAATTGACAATACTTGTCGAGTGGTGATGAAATTGAAGTCTTCCACAGTTGAAGATATTGAGGTAAGAAAACTTCATGCTCAGTGAATGTAATACAGAGAAACAAAAATGAAGTAATTTCTAGAAATAAGGGGAATTTGTTTGATAAAGGAGGGAAATCCCCTTTATCCCCGTTATTCCCTGGAGGAAAATCCCGTTAATCCCAAAAACGGGACGCTTTATGGATGAGAAAATCCCCCAACTAACCCTGCAATATTCCTACAGAGCAGACAGCCTATATCAGATTGCAGCTGCAAAGCTGCGTTTTGACTTCGGAAACACAAACAAATAAAAGCTAAAAACCTAGGAGTTTTCATTGTATTAATGGAAATCATTTTTTGTGTGGGACTTAATTGAAAAAAGTGAGATTTTGTGGGTAATATACTGTTACAGAAATTTGTGAATAATTATAGAAATGAGGAAGAAACGCTTGAAACGTAGGAAAATTGCTTTAAAGATAGGATAAAATGCTTGAAGACAGAAAAAATGCTTTTAAGGTAGGAAAAAATGCTGGAAGAGTAAGAAAAAATTGCTTTTAAGGTAAGAATGCTTGAAGAGCAAGAAAAAAATGCTTTTAAGGTCGGAAAAAATGCTTGAAGAGTAAGAAAAAATGCTTGAAAAGTAGGAAAAAAGCGTGAAAAGTAGGAAAAAAGCTTGAATAGTAGGAAAATCCCGTTTATCCCGTTTATCCCTTTTACTGCTTGAAGGAAAATCCCGTTTATCCCAAGGGGGATAAACGGGACTCTTTTTGGAGGGGATAATCCCCCTGACCAACCCTGCATAAGATAGACTTGCACGTTATAATTATAATTGATGTTGATGCAAACAAGTTGAAAATCTAGATTTCAGACCTAAGGAGGCATTACAAGTTTAGTGTTTTGCTTGAAAAATGCATTTTGTCATTTAAATATTCCAAAAGTGTATCCCAAACCGTTGTCTGAAAATCATTTTATTTAAACTTAAGGATACCATGACCTAGCATAAATTCTGCAATGTATAAGGAAGCCAGAGTGGCCGCGCGTACTAATGCGTTCTTATAAGAGTCGAGGGTAAAAAAAGTGCTTCCCCAGACGGCGTAGGTTCGAATCTTGTTGGGGATCTAATTGCAGCTGTCGGGAGAAATCCTTGTTTACAGGAAATCCCATTCCTTGTAGCGGTAGTAGAAAATCCGCAACAAACAAACAAAAAAAGTATATAATTCATCATATACGTATAATGTATTTGTGGTCAAGGATGCCTAAATATCCAATTTTTGACCATTTTCCAACGTGGTCCCAAGTTTGACACACAAGGACTTTTAATTTGGCATAACCTTCTTTGCTTCTCTTCAGAACTTCATGATTTGAATTGTTATAGAATTTCATGAAAGACTAGTCTAACCTGGATAGAAGAACATTCAACAGGAAAATATATCTTGGTATCACGTAAGATACATAGTGAAAGACTAGTCAGTTTTACTTTATTTGTTCATAATGCAATAGTTTATTAGAAAGATGTGTTTTAGAGACCAAATTAAAGATATGAGAACTGTTTCAAAATGTTAAAGTTGATTGTGATTCATATTGTCTCATTTCTATCGATCTATTGTCAGTTTATTTCTAGTTTAGCTTATTTTTTTGGAAGTTTCAATGACAGTCAAATTTGTCTTAATATTTTCATGTATTCATGTGTTTTCTATTCTTATTTTTTGTTTATGAGTTAGTTCAATGATCTGTATAAGTTCGAATGATGCAAATAAACCTCATTCATTGAAAAGGTGTGTTCTAAGCTGAGTAAGAGTTAAGATAGTAGAATGTTCTAAGGGTGTTTTATCTGTTCATTAAAACCATGAAGGGGCATTACAAGTTTAGTGTTCTGCTTGAATAATGCATTTTGTTATTCAAATATTCCAGAAGTGTATCCCAAACCGTTGTAAGTTGATGTATAATCATCAATTCTTTAAAAACTGAGACTTTCTACTTTCAAAAGCACGTTCTCTCCTTTTGTGCTTCTCCACTTGATCTTGGTCACCCCTGATTTGCCGTGCGCCGTCCAGGAAAACCGTGGTCCTAACCATTGTACTGTAAAAAAAATATTGCAATATTGAATTGGGCCTTCTAGTTCTTTTTATATGGCAACAGCTAGCCGATTTCTTGATTAAATGTATGGATTTACAGATAGCTCATATCATACAGCTGTTTCTGAGAAATGAAAGTGCCTATCGATAAGCGAATGCTAATGAACCTGCAATGGTTTTTGACTCAATAGGCAAACTTCTTTCCAGATTGATGTGAAAACGGATTTCTTTCTTTAATCCTGCGAAATCGTTTGTTCTGGCTTTTGTTTTAAAAGGGTTGTTGAGCTGCCAAAAGTGCAAAGACAACTTTTTTTGCGTTTTTTTGTATTAAATGTATTTCACATCGCAAAGCATATGATGTTATAATATATGAACGAGCATGTTTCATGATATCATTTTAAGAGGGACATAATTGTGAATGGTGACTTACTTAATTAGGGTGGATACTTTGTTGATTCGTTTAACTTCAGGCATTTTACATTAAATTACAAGGAAGCACTGCGACTGAAGGCGCAATCCTGGAACTACATGCTTGACAGCAAAGTGCTCATCTTCATGTCCGAGGATTGGCACCATTCTGGAAGACGTTGTGATTTGTTCTTGTGTTGTGTTGGATGAAAACCCTCGAAAGAGCATCGTTCCAACGAAGAATAATACTATGTACAAGAGTTGAAGTATTGCACTCTTAACACCCATAAACCTTTAGAGATTATCAAATAACAACAACATTTCAATGACAGCCTCAAATATCAAACAACCTTGGTGAGGAGTGTTGACAAATTGTTGAGGGGATCGATTAGGAACTGACCCATAATTGGCCACCCTTGTTACAACAACCTTAGAATGTAACACATGAACAATTATGAAATAGTGAATAGTCATTTTACAAACGACTTGAAAGCCAGGATAGGACTGATCAAAAGACACTTTGGCCCGTAAACCACGTCCAAGGTATGAAATTGACCAAATTATCAGGGGCATCAGAACAGAATAGCATATTGGGGGTAATCAACAATAGTCATAACATCTATAACGATACCACGGTTGGGTAATAACAAATGTGGGGTCTGTATCTTCCAACGATATTCCAATCCCAGGTTTTTTGTTTTGTTTCTGACCAATCCTTTGGTTCCATTGTCACGCTTTCCATTCAGATGTTGTTTTTTCCGATCCATTTTGGAACCTGTCTTGACAGTTCGAGTTCAATTCGAAATGGAACAGTGGTGTGATTTTTTGAAGATAGAGAAGGAAAGACGGCAGACTTCCAAAGTAAATACACAAAACACAAAAGGAAGAGGAATCTAGCTACCACGTAGTAGGGCAGAAAAGAAACAAGTGGTTAAAAGGATTCTGGACTAGAAGAGGCTACCGTTCGTTCGAACTCAAATGCATTTAAAGGTCTTTTCCAAGACGTTCCATTTCCTCTAGCATGAAATCAATGTCGACTTCCCCCACGGCTTGGTTGGAAATGATACTTCTGAAGAAGTTCGGAAGCATTCCCAATGGTTGATAGCTAACCATAAGAGTTCCCTCGCTCATCATCTTTCCTTTCAACTTGGCTGTAACCTGAAAAGATAGATCCCCAACATTGGTTTTTGTTCCCTTTCACACTCTACAAAATATTCTTTTGTTCGTACTGTTCCAAGTTCGAGCTGCCAATCTCTGGTCTCGTATTGTGGGCATTGTCGAGGTCGGAGTCTTTCTGGGACGTACCAAAAGATTACATTGGTACACTCGGGTTCATCATTCAACAAGTAGAACTTCTCGCCTTCTTCTTTCATACGTCGGATTTGGTAAGCAGTCAATTCCATCAGACGTTCAATTTGACGCTCAAAACCAGACATGCCCTATAATATAAGATGATTGCTAATACAGTAATAGATTCAATATGTTTATATGTTTTCGTTTGAATTATTAGCCTACTCGAGAGCGCCATTGGAGCCAGAACTTGAAAATATCATTGTGCCGTCCACATTGGATCACTTTGTCGCCAGTGTCGTAACAAACATCGTACACCTTATCAGTTTGGAACAGATAGTCGGCGGACATTTGGTTGCAACTGATCAGCAATCCCTGTGGAAAGAACAGCAAACAGTTGTCATCAAAGTCCATTGTTCCATGTTATTCAAAGGATTTTGTCTATTACTCACACTCTCTTTGACATGGAGGGTGGAACATTGGAGGAGCGTTCCCATGAGCTTGTGAGGATTCCAAGTGACTGAGTCAGCTCTGTAATGAAAATGGGATGCTATGCAAACAGTGTTCCACATCCATCGAATCATGACGACACACAAAAAGCGATAATAGGATATTGAAAATGGCCCCAGGACAAGTCAACCGTTCCAAATCTGTTAAAAGGATCGTGGGGGAATTTCGATTCGAGGGGAATATTGCGCGGTGAAGAGGAAATGATCTCGAGCCGGGTGCAACGTATGTGAGCAATGTGAGTAACTAATTTCGAGGATGAATCGTTTAACAACCGTACAAATTGGGCGACGGTATTTGGGAACCTCTGGAACTGACGTTCAAAGTAACACTGATTGCCATTAATAACGTCAATTTGAACCAGATTTTCCTCAGAATAAATAAGATCAAACTCATAAGGAGATATGTGTAGAATATTAGATTTACCTCTCAATTCCTTTGAATTTGCTTTCTCGGTATTTTCTGCTCATCAACAATCCACCTCCCCAAGCGGCCTAAAAGTAGAGATCAAATGGAACTGTCAAAATCTGGGACTCAACCAAGATGGGAGTTTCGTGTTTCGCCAAACTAAACAAGAGAGCGATAGAAAAGTTTCTCCAAACGAAGGATTACTCAGGACATCACCCTCATCTTGAGGACCCACAGTGTTGTGTTCCAAACTCAATCCCATCCCACTCTCAGCCAAATGCGGGTTTCGCAATTGTCCCTTCTTTTGTTTATCCGACTGGCAAATGGAGAAAGACCAAGAGAAGAAACCGAGTTCGAGGATGCCAGATCGGGATTAAGGGTTCCATTTGGATCCCAATAATGACGGCTTCTTCTCAATAAAGCTCGGTTGGCATCCATCAAAGGCTTTTGTCCGTATTTACTACTCCTTTCATTTCAATTTAGTTTTTGGTTATCTTGGCACTTCAATCGGCAGTTGGTTTCAAAATAAAAGAGGGACACCCCCGCTAAAAACTCTCGGAGGACATTCTTCACCCCATCCAACTTACGTCGATGTGAAGCCAGATGTGATGCTTCTCACAGATGTCGGCGATGGAGTTGATGGGATCAAAGGCTCCATACACGGTTGTCCCTGTAGTGCAATTGACGAAGAAAGGAAGGTGACCCTCGCTCTTGTGGCGGATGATCAAGCGCTCCAATTCCACGGGAATCATTCGACCTCTGTGGACAAACAACTCGGTATTCAAATATAGGGGTCGGGATGGGTTGTTGGCAATTAGAGATCGACGGTACGTGTATGTAGTTAACACCCCCTCTCTCAAATTGGGATGAGGAAAACAATGGAACCATAATGAAGTGGGCATTTGGGCGGAAGGCCTGGTCTTATCTCAGTTCTGTGCCATTGGTTCATGGAGGGTGCTTGCTTTGTGTGCTTGAGACGATTGGGGAATAGGGAGGATTTTCTTGTCGCAAAGGACTGATCCCAGTCATAATTGATCTTTAGTACCCATGTAGCAAAGAAGAAGAAGAAAGAATCTGGCCTATAGAGAGACCACTAGAGTGAGTCTCACATTATATGTGTAACTACCAAAAGATGTAGCTCTGGTTTGATTAAGGTATTTGCAAGGAGTTCAAGAAGTACTTTAAATACACCCTGAATCAATATTTAAGAAATTAGTTAGACCGTATTTTTTTGGCTGATGGCAGAAAATTTTCTTTTGCCCCCTCGCGGAAAATCTAATAACGCCACAGCCTATTCTTCAAAAGCTCAATGGGCAAACGTTCTTCATTATATTTTTAAATGAATTTCAAAACATATCTGAAACTATTGAACCCCCCAAAAATTAACGTTTTTACTAGGGGAACATATTTCTGTCAAGTAAAACAACACTTAAGCCCAAAATTGCAAATTAACACGTACAAAATGGCCAATTAAATGGCATAAAAAAGAAAATATTTCGATTCTATTGAATATTCAACATGCCCCTCATATGAGTGTCAGGTAATTTTTGTCTGATGATCAGACAAAAATTGTTTTGAAGTTAGGTTTCTTTGCATTTTTGGGCAAAAATATCTTTTTCTCATTTTTTGCCGGAAAAAAAGATTTTTGCATTTACTTGCAATAACAGACAATTTTTGCTTTTATCTGCCAAAAAAGACAATTTTGCAAATATTTGCCCAAAAAAGACAATATTAACATTTGTTTGTGCAAAAAAATTTTTTTTGCATTTATTTGCTCAAATAAGACGACACTCGTATTGAGATTGTTTTGTTCAAAAATGATAAAAATGGTTTTAAAAGCTAACAAATAGCAAATACACATGTTTTTGAACATAAAATCTTATTTGCCTGAAATCTGCACCCCTGATTATCTAGTCATTATCTTTGTGTTCTATCCAAAAAAAGACCAATAACTTTCTCCATGGGCCTTGCTAAAATAACTTACTTGTCGTCACAAGGAACTTGGACGCAGTTCTCAGTGCCTAGTCCAATGGCCGCTGCTCCACCAGAGACGGAGTAATGATGCTGGAATGGACAGAAAAAATGCCTCATGAAAGCGGGTCGTTCCTCAGTGTGTGTATCCAATATCTTAACCTCGAGGCTGCAATATCCGGCTTACGCTGGGATCGTTCTTGTGTAACTCAAAGCTAGTGCCGTTATACCAACTATGAGCCTTCTAAATATGGGAGGCAAATGGCCCATAAATTCCATGTGTAGGCCGATACAAAATTGGAATAGCCCAGATTTGCCCCAAGGCAAAGAGACTCGGATCGTAATGGAAAAGATGGTCCCCGCCTCGGGATGACTCAAAGTGTCTCAAACTGTATCAAGTGCACTTACATGACGTGACGTGTACATGATGAGCTGTCCCTTAATAGCTCGCATGCCGTGCTTCTTGTGCTGAGGGTAGAGCTTGTGGCGGGCAATCATCAGAGCGTACATGTTGTTGATGGAACCGCCAGGGGCGAGGATAGAATCGCCTTTTTGGAACCCGATGATGTCCCTCATCTTACCCAAGCATTCATGCTCCATCAAGATGAACACCGGGGCAATCTCATAGGTGAACATGTTGGTGTTGGCGGTGGCGGTGAGCCATTCACCGGCCATGGACACGATATCCAAGCCATTGGACAGTTGGTTGATGAATCGGGGATGTCCTGAAATTTGGTGGAACAACATTGGTGAATGGAAATTTGAGACCATGAGATTATACGAAGATGGCAATGAAAGAGATTGAAGTTGATTGTATGCTCAAGACTGTGAGGAGTCAATTGCCTGAATGGGCCTAAAGCTCAAAAGATGTCAGGTCCCATAGAAGCAATGGACCCGCCCCAGGAGCAGGAAGTTCTTGTTCGCCTTTTTGGGGGAAAAATCATCAGAGACCCATTCATCATCGCGTTATCGGGAGAGGATTTATTAAAGGTGACCATGGGGAGAAGAGTCTGAACTGGTCGAAAAACTTAGCTAGAATCCATTTATCGCCTGATATGAGCCACAAAATCCTCTCATCGCTCCCTCAAGGGAATTCTAGGTTTACTCTCAACATCCCTTGGCACCTACCCCAAGTCAATCCAAGTTCATATCGTTTTGAGCGGTGTATTGAATGATAAATTCAGAAGAGAAGCAGCGATGGGAAAAAAGATTGACGGTGTGAGCCTCGGATGAGGACTCTTCAAATCTCAAGAAACTCTTCTCAACCTCAGAGTTCTTTGCCGATTTGGCTCTTTCGGCAATGCCCTTTGCATCCTGCCAAAGCCAATAATATTGGTGCTCAACTTTCTCGAGGAGATAAGGCATATTCCCAATTGATGCTGGGATCAATTCCACCATCGGCTCAACTACCAGACCCTGAACCCACCCCACCCTTCTCATCATCTCGACGCTCCAAAATCTGGATAGAGCTGGGATGCAAACTTTTCGTTCCATTCTCTCCCCTCTGTTTGGCCCGAGCCCCTTAGATGATGGTGGTTTCTATTTCCACACAAGAAGTGGCGTCACAGCCCAACAACGTCTGAAGACTTCAAACACATTCCTTGCCCATTACTTATCAGCAGATATCAGCTCTTGAGAAAGGAACCCTGATGGTGCCATCAAACATGCCAACCACAGATTTGAGGAATAATATGTTATGGCAATAAAAAGCAAACACTTAACCAAACCAACACACATTCCATTCTTCTTATTTCCATCGGGTAATTGTCTCCCTTGGGCAATGTATGGACAATCATTGAACACATGGCCTTTAAGTCTATGGTGGGTTGGTTGGAGGGCAAGTTGCTCCCCCTTTCTGGTCCATGGCGAATTGTGCACTTGGGCGGAAAATCTTTCTACAATTGCCCGTTTCTTGGTTCCCTTTGCCAGGATTTGCCCCATGTGTTGGTGCTCATTAGTGACAGCAAACATCCCCCCCTCCTTGGAGTCCAAATTAGCCTCGTGGTTATAAGCGCGGATGGTTCACTCTTACGTGGGGCAAAACTGTAACTAAAAGTCTGTTTACAGTTAGGTTCCTTATGGTGGAACAAGAGTAACACCTAGGAAAGATAGGTGAATTGAGGTCGGGGTAGCTATCAAGCACCATAAGAATCCACTTGCAGAGCACTTTGAAATTTCTCAATGGCCCTTCATGTCAAGTTGTTCTTGCGTTTCAGGAGATAATGTCATTAGCACATATTTGAGTGTTACTTAGAATAGGACGCGGTTGAGGCAATCCGGTGGATCACATGAAGTATTTACATTGGCAAAAGAATATTGGTAAATAAAGAAACGAGGAGAGGGTGGCAATAAATAACAATTATATGCAATCGAAATGATTTTTGGACTCATCTCAAAAACATTTTTTTCATAGACTCAATGAAATATAATCATCAATTCAAGCATTCTGAAAGAAATATTAAATCTACCAAAATTCATTTAAACTAGATTCATTAAAACGTCAATCCTTTTAGTACAATAGATTACTATTCTGTTCCTTTAGAACGTGGCTTAGGTGCTTACCTCGCAATTGAAATGTGATGCAAATTTAATGAAAAAAGGTTGAAGGTTTCCGTTTCTTCTTCTTCTTCCTCATGATGAGAGCTGAAACTAACGACTGTATTCCAAATGGATCACTTCTTTACATAAAGCCTTCTCGTCTTCGCGCAACCGCTCTCGTCTCCGTGAAACTCCCTTTACAACCTATCGCCGCTCCTCACGTGGAACAAAGAACCATCGTCTCTGACGGCGGAGACTATTCGCTCGCGTCAATAAGAAGGAGGAGCCAAAACAGCTTCCTTGCGCGTTTAGTTCCAAAGTGGACAAAGTCGATAAGCAAGCGACGGAACAAGCCTAAAACAATAGACTTTATGCATCATAGGTCATAATTTGATGTAAATTGATTGCTTATGTGGTTCAGTACTTTGATACAGATCAACAAAATGGTGAGTATTTCTAGAAGAGTGACAAATGATTTTCACGTATAGGTGACTTTCAAGTTATAAAGAAGTGGTGAAGAGCAAGGGTATTGCAATCCGGTAACTTTAAGAGGCAATTAGTGCTTTAAGAATTTGAGCTGAAATCAATTGTGAATAAATCTAACCAAGATCTTCGAACCTCAAAATGCTCCATTTCGAATGTGATATTTAGCTTTTCCACAAGGAGACTTTTTAGACTTAATGTCCTTGTTCATTCACAATTGATTTTTCTTTTATCATTCCCTCTTCCAATCAATCCACAACGTAAGTTCTGCTTTTATTCGTCACTTTTATCAAGGCTATTAAAATGCACTAAAACAATTTTACTCTTTTTTGGCTCCCCACGGGAGTGCGATGAACTTTTCGTTAAGGATACACTAACTTGGGCACAGAAAAAAAAGCCAGAAGGTGCTTCTCGTAAAACCATTGTGTTTCTAAAGTGTGATCGATCTTGGTGATGATTTTTCATTTTTCACTCCACACTTGCTCACGTTTCACTGACAAAGGGTAATTGAAATTCCTTGTCGCTTTTAATTTTAACCCTCGAGGCAACGAACCAAAAGGGAAAGAAACCCTCTTTCTTTTCAAGATATGTTTCTCGAGGTGCAGAAGGAATGAAATAAAACAAAGGGAACATAAAATTAAAGGAAAGAGTACATGGACATCTTAGAGAGCCTTTGGATTCATTTCATGCCGATTTCGATTGAAACCAAGTGACGGTGATCCAAGACTATGCCCCCAGCTACACGTCGTTTAGGATCCAGGCCTTCATGGAGGAGAAGCTCCCCTTCTTTATGAAGACTGAGATCTGGCCATGTAGCAATCCAGATTTCAATCTCCTTGAGCGTGAAGCATTGGGCGAATTTCAATCAAAGCTCAAAGGATTACCGCACATCTCTCTGGCCTTCCTGAAGTCCACCATCAAGACAGAGGCCCAGAAGTTGGACTGAGCCAAGGTTATGAGGAATGCCAAATGTTTTTTTTGGCACAAAAGGTGTACCCAATGCTTGTCCAAGTTTCTCCAAAGAATTTAAGACCATTTGCTCAAATATCTTGGAAAATATGATCATTTTTGTTAAAATTCTGAAGTCGTTCCAATTTAACGGTAAAGCTCTATATTTCTTTCTTTGCAAGCTTTTCCTGCACAAAAGTGCCACTACTAAAAAAGTCGATTGTACATGATGGCTTATGCGATAATCAATATTTGATTGTGTATCTATTGGCATCTACGTATTCACATGATCGATAAATATGATGATCTTCTTCATATTTGGTACAAATTGAACAATTTTAAGCACATAGTGTTTCGTCACCTTGTTTTCAATAAAGAGACTGTTATCACCCTTACTGGCACCGATTTTGCATGTTCATTTATTGCAAACTACAACACCATAAGAATCGAAGTGACGAGTTGAATATTAAAGACGTTACCGGAGGTTCAGGAATTGATTGTGCATCGGAAAAATGGATTTTCAATGGCTCGGAAACAAGTTTGAGAAAAATATACTTTCCTAAACATGATACTCTTTCAGTTGCAAATAACTTCGAACCCTTATTAGTTTTTGTTGTATCGGATTGTTGGTGTTAGGTCGGAGGTTGAGCCTCGCCCAGCCATCGAAGCCAGCCATCACATCGTTCAAAAAAGGCAATCAATCTCATGTCCGGTATCAGAATGGTACTCCGTCTGTGGGTGTGGATTAACGTCTAAAAGTTCCCTTGAGAAAGGTCGGGGAGGAGAGTCGAACCTGGGACCTCTCTCGCTGCAGGAAATTGGGTTAACCACGACATCACGTCTCCTCCCTTTCATCTCCTTCATTTCATCATTACATCATAAATATATTTGACTGGGTTTGCGGGTATGTGCTTTTTATTCTTTCTCGGTCTTGCTTTTGTATTTGAGTCACAAGGTTAAAAATTACGTTCATAATTATCCGTATCCTTCACATTTGCAATATATTTTAGTTTAAGACTCCTCTACAATCGTTCTTCTTACCTTCTGAACAAGAGTAAGTTGATATCAGGAGATTTAGATGTCCCTTGAGCCGCGTGATCCTTTAGGTGTTCTTCCAAAGAATAACGTTAGAGACCATTTTTACCTGCTTTGTGTGAAACGCTATGAATTCTTCAAAACTCGTGGCAATGTATTTAAATACGTACTGTGCACGGTACTGAAAAAATCATATCAAGTTTCTATCGAAATTCTCAAACACCATAAGATATGTTTCAGCCTCAGAAAATCAAGGGGAACAACTTTGATATACTGAGTTTCTCAAAGTCAGGTCTAGATTAAAAGTTATATGACTAAAAATCTATTAAAAAAACTAATTTTTGAAAATCTACTAGTCAGAACACTATTAAAGCAGATTTAGAAACCTTTCGAATCGAAATTGCATGAAAATATGTTACTCAGCTGCTAAAAATATTATTTTATTTTATTTTATTACAATAAAATGAAGAAGAATAAAGAATTTTTAATTTTATTGTGACATTAAAAATCTAAATTTCTTGCTTGGGACTTTAAGTTTTCATATACCCAGAACGTTTTTTCGCTTTTATGGGCCAAAAAAGAACCGGTTAAACTCAAATAACTCAGCAGCTGAGCAACATAGGTATTTTCAAGCAATTTCGATTCACAGGGTATCTAAATCTGCTCTAAAAGTGTACTGAATAGATTTTCAAAAATTAGCTTATTTAATAGGTTTTTAGGTATATAACTTTTAATCTAGACCTGACTTTGAGAAACTCAGCAAATCAAAGTTGTTCCCCTTGATTTTCGGAGTCTGAAACATATCTTAAAGTGTTTGGGAATTTCGATAGAAACCTGATATGATTTTTTAGGACCGTGTGTGGTTTCCAATTGTATTAGTTTTTTTAAACACCTTTGTTATTTTTTTTTTAAAGCAAATTTTTGATCAGATTGGCAAGAAAACCACGATGCACCATCAATTATCGGACAGCTTGTACTCGTGGAATTGTGGATTTATGGAATATTGGTATTAAAATATGAGTCAACGAACGAAACGAAACATGAGAGCCTGTTTCAAACTTACGTATGTGTGTACGTTGTTCAAAGTTCGACTTTAATCGTATAGAAAGCTGATTGAATGAGTTTTTTTTACATTTAATTCTATGTCCCAAAAAAAATCCCTTTTTGTTGGGCAGAGGTAAAAAGTTCTCGAACCATTACTATACACCAACAATGGGCGAATGAGGGAGTGAATGACTTTACTAAAGCTGGTTCTATTTATCCTGCTAGTATTACCCTAGCACCTCATCCCCCTTCAGAAACAATGAAGTGGGCCATCAACCCAAATTTCCTCAGCCACCTCCGTTAATTTATTTTTTCGTTTTGAGCGGTGAAGAAAATCCTCTTCCCCGTCTTTGTCCAAATCCTCAAGCTCTCGCAACTGCGACTGCTCTTCAGTTCAGGGACTGATTGTCTTGCTTCCTCAGTCCATGAAGGCGAGGATCCCGTTTGGTTCAATGGTCCCTTTTGCTCTGGATGAATCTCTCGAGCAAGCGCGAGTCAATGTTTGGAGCAATATCAGGGCCATTGGCTTTGGGTGGACCATAAGTAAAGAACCCTTATGTTTCTGCCATTACAAGGGATTTCCGTCCCTCTCTCTGAGCTCCCAACCAAAACCTTGGGTCTTCTTGCTCGAGATGGGGGACTCTCGAGGCTTTGGAACGGAATGTTGCTCTATGCCAAATGTTGCCTCTAGTCATACTTGCTCACGCGTTCAAATTTTTAATTAAATGTTTTTTTTCGTAATTCGAAAGTTGCTTGGCCTGATTGGCTTTAATGGATTGTTTAGAAAGATTTATTACCGTTTTTTATAAAATATTTTTAAGTCCTTTATAATGAAGTAATGGTTAAAAGCCAACCATTGCTCATTTCTTCAAATGGGATGTTAGTGTTCCTAAGGATTATGGACGGACCGTTGTGCACAATGACTTTTTGAAGACCCTATTTCAGGGTCGCGAGCGAAAAATAATACATTCTCAGAACTATGCATTCTCTTTTATTTGTCTATCACCCTACAGTGGAATTTTCATTTTTGTGTCCAATTCCGATCTTAAGCTATAGGAGAATTAATGATACTTTAGATCGCAAAGGATCCCCTGTCGATGTGCTTCAGAGTGGGACAGTTCTAAATCCCGCACGGATTAAGCCAATGAAATACGTTGGAAGTTTACCAAACTGACAACCACTGTCAATTTCGGTGAGCACTGCTAGTCACTCATTCCATTAAGTGCATCAACAAGCTGTGTTCTGTGCGACAACAAATCTCGTAAACCGTTCAGAATTTACCTTTGAGGAGCCATAGACTATTGGAACTATTCTCGAAACACCGTTTGATGAATCATGACGTTCACTGGTTTTGAGATTCTAAGAGATGGTATCAATTTGTGGCTCCTTGGAGCAAGAGCAAGAGCAAGACCCGTATGCAGGAAATTCAATATTCGTTCCTCGATCCATATCGCATACTTCTTGGTGTTCCTCCAGGATCCTCGTGATTCAGTTCCCTTTTAGATCTTGAGAGGACGAGGAGAAAGAGGAGAAGGAGGAATGCAGGGAATCCCAAAGTTTGGGCAGCAGCTTGCCATCCCATTAGAACCAGTCTCATCTGGTGTAGTCGTGCTCGAGAATGTGGGGGAACAGAGCAGTGGGCGCGTTAACTTTGTCCCGTTCCAAAAAAATACCCTCTGGGTTCTAGCATGTATCACTGGCTCTGTCAGAAACATCCGATGCAGGCTTAAAGAGCATAGATTGAATCCCACTCACGCGAGAGATGACAGAATGCCCAGGAAATCAATAAAAAGAAAATACTACTAGAAGCATGCATCTCACTGACCTGTTTTGACTTGGTTTTCCAAAGCCTGCTTGCAATCTTCCAAGAGCTGTGAAACGGGCTCTGGATCTTCTTTAATAGCCAAATCTAGCTTTTTCTTCATCTCTATGGGATGATGGAACTCGAGAACCTTCTCGTTTCGATCATTGGTCTTGGAAATGAAGTCCAGAAGGATCTTGACCACTTCGAGGAGAAAAGCCCGGGTGTTAGGATCAGCTGTCTCCGCATCTTGATTGACAGGATAAAGGTCTAATATACGGATAAAGAGAAAAGGGAAAGAGGGTGTGAGAAAAAGAATGGCAAATTAGTCTTGTTTGTGTTGGTAATTGGAACAAAGGATATCAGCTAAGAATGCCTACACGAACTTCATCCTACGGGTAACAGCCCCTTTTTGTAGTAAGTCCTTTCCTTTGCTAAATTCGACCCATTTTGTGGTTCCAAGGGCCATTGACCAAGAGCAAAATGTTGAAGATCCTCCAATACACCACCTCTGACAGGTCTCACAATGGACCACCTAATCCTGGATGGATGGATCTGATATCGGAGAGGACCATGTGTGTGAGAGTTGAGGTTTCATGAGAGGCAGAATGAGCGCACGTGAAGAATATCTCTCGTAGAAGTGTGAATAACAATTATTCTAATCAAACCCACCATTCACCAGTTCATTTGAGATGCTATTCACAAGCGAAGGTTGTAAAGAAAGAAAATTGCAAAAGGGGATCAGAAATATTGCCCAAGATAAGACTGGTTGGGAGGAGATGGGTCAAACGTAACCCACAAGGGATGAAAGCAAGTGCACCACTGAACCAAGAATGCGGGACTTTGTCTGGTGTGAAGAGATAGCCATTTTGAATTTCAATTAGTGTTTGTTTAGCTCTTCGTGTGTACGCCAAAGTTTTCTTGTCTGTACGAACACTAGCTGGCCAAGTTGAATAAGCAAACATTGAAAATTTCAATCTGCGAAGTCATTTTAGTCCTCTCCACTCGTCCTCATATTGGAACCATTTGTTGTACTCCAGTGGAACAACTTGGACGAAATGTTCACCCTCTTCCCTCTTTAATTAAAGATTCTGAAAGAACCCTATCCAGCCATGTTCGTTGGAGTGGAATGCAATTACACACATTCCAGAACAGAAATGGCTCCAAATGACGAAAGAACACCTTCACTGAAAAGTTACACAAGGCTGTTTTTCCTCTGCAATGCTCTATTTTTTGCTTTTTTAGCTTGATATTGAACTCCCATTCAAATCCCCCGCCATCGTTTTCCTCGCCATTCGCTATTACTTTGTTGGTTTTCCATATTTCCCTTGGGACCAGGATCAACCCAACGTGATAAATTGTGGGGATCATCTTGTCTATTTGAAAAAGAATACATTCTATTTTGCCTGACGTATTGTACTTTGAAGGAGATTCCAAACTCTAAGCAGAGGAGCTAACTTTCTTTATCTGGTTTGTCTTTTTCCTTCATCAATCGTTTTTGCTAGTGAAACTAAAAGTATTAAGGTCTTTAAAAACTCGAGCTACTTGCTAGGTTTCACCTTTAACTCTTTTCAAAACATTGTACATGAACCGTAAGTGACTTACCTTCGTAGTAAAGATCACCAACGTTGGCCATTATGTTCGTTTCCCTAAGATACTGGGCAAATGGTCAAATTTCAAAAGGTTCAGAGCGCACCTCTCAACCACAACCACAGAGCTGTGACGAGGAAATGAAATGGAGGGGATGTCTCCTTTGTCGCCCTTTCAAGGTCAGAGTGGGCTCGATTATCAAGCAAAGGACGGCCCAAAGTATCGATCCATTCTCTGCCTCAAAACTGCCCTTGTGCTATGTAGCACGTTTGGTAAGGGATTGAAAAGCACCAAGCACCACGGAAGAACTGAACGGGTACAGGCTTACCAAACCCGCCAGCCCCCATCTTGTACCGTTATACTTCCCCCTAAAACCACTGGGAGAAGATATGATGGCGTGGCGAAGGCCATGGCCTGGTCTAAAGGAGGTACCTTGTGACTTGACTTCGCAAGGCACGAGGTTCTTTTGTTCAACTGTGCCTCTCTCTCTTCGATCAGCACAGAAGCAATGGCGAGGACCTCCAAGGACGCTTGGCTGAACTGGTGTAACTGCGCTTTAGGGCGGGGTAAAGGAGCCCAAAATCTATTTGACGTCACTGTTTCACGTGCAACCATTCCGACCTTGTGATATGGTCCATATGAACCACCTCTCGCCGTAGAGATCTTCGCCGTTGAGGTAAGATATAATCTTATGAAATGCAGGAATTTGTAGAAGCCCCAATATTATGGAGAGATCACGGCTAAGATTTGAAATGAATCCTGAAGAATTGTACTACAAGAAAGATCATTTGGTGTTTTCCTCGCTTCTTCATTCAAACACAAGGCCAACGAGGAAGAGCGCCCAATCAAAGGGAACAAGCGAACGGAGGCCAGGAAAAAGGCGGGACTTTCGCTCCACTCGCCGTCCTTTCACGAAGACACAAATGTGGAAAGAGAGAAGACGCAGCAAGGCACAAAAGTACAGAACACATCTTACTTTGATGGAGATAACCCTAGCCAGATTTAGAGTATTTTTTGTGTCACCTGCACAATCTTACTCAAGACACTAAGAGGAAAAGAAACGATTACTTTTATTTCTAATAGTATTTAATCATATAAAAAATATCGCATCATTTATCTGAGACTTCAAGGCCTAATTCTACGAGTCCTCTGTTACTGAACTTCCCTTAAGTTCCCTAGATTCCCTGTAAAGAGAGTTAGTGATTAATATAGTTTATATAATTAACGTTTATACGAAATTTGATCTACCAATGAGTTACTGTTGGGCAAGAATGGTATATAAAAATTTATCTAACCCTGCTTTAAAAGCTGTTACAAAGTCAGCTCCTACATATTCCCGACGAAGACTAATGGGCAACAAATTGAACAATGAAGGAGCCCGATAAAGAAGAGAGGAGGACTTCATTGATCGAACTAGCCTTGATTCCTTGGGATTTGGAGCTGCTCTCAGAGCACCATTAAAACCTCTACGATCGCTACAGCTGACCTCTAACCCTGAGTTAGGAAAGAGCCCATGAACGCTCTTGAAAACATGCAGTATCAGATACCTTTCATACCGTCTCTGAGTACTGTACAGCCCTAACTTCTTGAGCCTCTCCCAATACGAGAGCTCTCTCATTCCTGTGATGTTCCTAGTAAAACATCTTTGGACCTGCTCGACCTTTTGCAAACCTGCCAAACTCATTGGAGCCCAAATGGGGGAAGCATTTTTAAGATGCGGTTGAACACTCGACTTGTACAGAGATACTATCTATATTCAATACTCTCTCTGGACTTAAAAGTGCGATAGATCCAACCACACGTTTGAAACGCCTTCCCACTTTCAATTGGATATGCTCATCAAACTTTCCATGATCTTGGACGACAACTCCCAAATCTCTCATGGAGGATACCTGCTCAATATCGCAACCTCCATTGTCTCTTAGCGGAACATCTAATTTTTACGTCCCATGTGTCATTGTGCGGAATTTCATCCCGTCCAATGCCATGTTACTCTCTGCTACCCAAGAGTAGACTTTTACAAATCATCAAATAGACTTTTTGAGTCCTGACCATTCCTTCAACAAATTAATTTTGTCTCATCAGCATTAGATTTGAAACTATATTACGTTTGGTATGAGAGAAAATGATCATCAATTTGTTTGTTGATCATTATTTGTAAAATGCCACTCCAACCTCACAATGCAGTAATTAAGGAGTTTCGGCACGGAATGAATTGGTGCCTTAAAAAGGCCTAAAAAGGGCATTTTTTGAGTGAAAACAATTTTGCCGCTGAGGTTGGGTTTCTTGATTGTTTATGTAGCGTATTCTATGGAGAAAATATTTTTTGGCCAAGTATTACAACCATTTGATACAAGAGGGTTCAATGTCTAGTAACTGAATGGTTTGAAATCTTGTTTCGTTTCTGATGCTTTTATTTATTCTCGGCGATGCTGCAATTCAAATGTAGTTACTTTGTCTTGTGATTTGCTTAGTATCAATACAAGGTTCCGATGTGAAATGAATCCCAAAAGTTCCAACCTAAAACTTTGAATTGATCTATTGTTCTCAAATATGACTGAAATTATCATTCAATGCAGGTTTTGTTTTGAAAATTACTGTATAAGCGAATTATACTAACGAACATTCCCTAGTTTCTAAATTGACCACAAATGCCGATGTTTAAAGGTAAAGGTCGTTAAAGTTTGCAGTGATCATGGGCAGCTAGTAGTTGGGAAGAGTCGATAGAAGAGAAGAATCGATAGAGTCGACTCAAAACAGATGAGAAAAAGTTGTCCATGTACCTTCGAAGAAGGTTTAACAAGTTTTTGAAAAGCACTCTTTTATTTTAAACGCTCGCAAGTCCAAAAGTTACGGAAAGTATGCTGTTTTCGAATCAACCTATATCAACCTTTTGAACAGCGCCCCTTACAATCACATTCAAAACCGATGCTCGTGAGCTAACTCATTTCTCATTTTGAGATCGATTCTGGGAAAAAAAATACCTTTTTATCCCACCACACACCTTATTAAACTCGTCTCCTGTATTTGTAATTCTAAAAAGAGTCCTGCGGGTAACGACATGGACATAAGGGTATCATGGGGTGCGACCTCGTGCTGTTGGTCACGTGCTTGATTGAATTCAAAAATCATGATGAAAGGAAACGTCTCAAGTGACAAACCTCGACACAAAGGCCGCTTTCACCTCAAACGATGAAAAACAGGAAAGAAGTGAGGGAAGGGAGGAACGAAGGAGGATGTCAACGTTGAATGATAACGTCTCAAGAAAATTAAACTCATTCACCTTACATCTCATGTAGATCTTGTCTCGTCAAAGGTCCTGTCAAAGGTCTTCAAAGGTTTCGTCTTCCTAGAGAAGGAGGAGTTGGTCTAAATTCTGTCCCACATGGAACCAACACGAACCTCCGATCACGTTTCTGTTTATCAAATGAGGATTGCGTCACGGATGAAAATAGATGTTATGGATATTGTACAATCAAGCCGGATCTGGCAGTCTGTCTCTGTCAAATGCTCATTAACATCAATGCATACCGCTAATTGATTTGTACACAATCATCCCAATCAAAGTTGGACCTTACCCGCGATTATAAATAAGCTGCAAGTTGTTTTGTAAAGAAGGAGTGTCCTATCAACTTTAATTTGTGTCCGTGTTATTTTCACTCCCAATGGTTTTCCTCATCCGTAATGTCCGCTCTTTTACCACCGTGCTTAACGTTTCAATCCTAACGTTTGTTCTATCCCGAATGTCTAATCAAGTTCGTTCAAGTTCTATTTGGTCGACATCCTATACGTACTATGATAATTCAAAAAGGTCATGAAATGGAAAGATAGCCACTATTTTTGATCCGTTGCAAGATATTTTAAGCAAGCACAATGGAGCGTACTCTCCATCCAGTGTTCAAACATTATTGCTCGTCGCCATATATAGATAACTGAAACAATACACTTATCTCACACAGACAATTGTTTAACGATGATGACATAATGCTGGCCGAAGGCGAGAAATTCAAAGTGGCGCCAACTCATTTTAAGGCCCAAAGCGGTTCGAATTCTGCTCAATCCTACCCACGTTTACAAGCAGTTCAGACATGTTTACGTCTATTCTAATTCTCTTGACTTTTCATCAACTATGCTCTATTTGGGCTCTTCCGACTCCTCCAGATGGTTCCAGTTTGACCGATTTGTGCCAAAAGCAATACTTCAAGTCACCAATTTGTCAGGATCTCCTCCGATCAGGGGATTTGGATAACAATGTGCTTTGCGAACTCTTCTGTGGAACAGGCATCAACATCGAAAGTTGTCATTGCGATGAGACCACGGAGACAAACGAACATAATACAAACTCAACTGATGGGACTGGCACATATGAAACAACGACTCCAAGTGGAACCGTTTTCAATACTACTTTGGGAGTCCCAGCCAATTCAACGACAGCTTGGGAAAATAACACCACGATGAGCACATCAACTACAACAACGGCAATTACCACTACCAAGATCACGACCACCACTACCTCCATTTGCCACCTTTTATGTAAAGATGGGTTGGGTGGGGCTTTGTGTGAATGTGAAGGCCAACCCCCGGCTCGAAATGGAAATTCCAATTCTAAAGGTGATGTTTCTTGGGAGGAGTTATGTTCTGATCTTTGCCGGGATGGACAGGGTGGCGCTTTGTGCCAATGTGAAGGGTTACCTCCCGCCAAACAAGGGATTAATGACCAAGAAAAAGAACACTCGAGCAACGTCAAATGCCATTTTCTATGTGCATCCGGATATACTGGATCCCTTTGCAATTGCTATAAGCATGTTCCAAAGGAGAAGTCGCTAAATGGAAAAGCTGTTCCATCAGTTCCACAATTACCTGTGGGTCCCCCGCTTCGTTGAGTTGCATCCGTTATGACGTCATGACAACGCTAATTACCAAAGTCAATATGTTTTTAATTGTGATCATCCTGCATGTCTTATGCATGCACACGGTCAGAGATGACATGTGTAAGAGCCTTGTGACCTATCCATGTTCATATATAGTATCAGTACTTAAAAGCTTATTTCTCTTCTCAGTATTCTAATTTGATACTACATACATAGAAAAATGTTCTATGTTTTAGAATAACTTTCATGTGAATTGCAAAATACATCGAAGAAACACCTTCTTCCTATTGATTACACTAAAGCGCCAAAGCTTAAAAGGAGGTCGAGATCGTCGAGATGAAAATACAAAACGTAATTGCAAGGTTGCGTTAATATTTATTTTACTTTGCGCAAAGAATTTCATTTCCGTATGAATCCAATCTGATTTGCAGAATAGTGTTGCTTAAAAGGTAAATTTTTGGTGTAAGGGAAATGTGATATTTCAATTTGAGATGAATTGCTTTAGGGAAGAATCTTGGTCTTTTCCACCATCCTTCTTAAACATTGTATGACAAAGACACGCTTTAATGGCTGAGATTATCAACGGCGTTTAAAATAGAAATGACTGAAATATGGAAATGCCATTGGTTCACAAAAAAATCAAAGCAGTTAATCGGGAACACAATCTGCATAAAACAAACTTTATAGTTCCTTGAGCTTGCACTTTTCTTTACAATGTGCTTTTAAAGTTCTTGTTATCTCATTTTGGCTTCATCAATGTTGTCCTTTTAAAAAAAAAGCTCGGACTTTGGATATCCAAGGGCTGTTTAGTGTGAGCACCATTCCTAAAAAGAGAGGTCAAGGAAATACGGCACAACTGACCTTTTTTGCAAGCTTTTGTGAAACCTATCCATAGCGAACATCATCTTTGCCATTAATTTGATTGGTCAATATCATTCATCCTCACATTAGCAAAATTCACAAAAAGTTTAAGCTTCTTAAATGAAGCCTGATCAAAGTGATCATTAGAGCGGCCGAAAATATTTAATTAAATATAAAAATATTTAATTCAAATATTTTACCGTATTGAGCACTTTCTAAATATTTGGGCTTTTTCTTCCAAAACTAAAGGAAAATTCCCTTTGTTTCTTTGAATTATATCAAGAATCATCATGATTTTCGCATATCTTTTGAAATATTGGCTGAAAATCTGACCTTCCCAAAATTTTCAAAATCTCCCTTTTTTTAATTATTAGGCCAATTTTTGAGGTGAATAGTCAACAACTAAATTAGGAAAGTATTCTGCGTGGGAAAGAAATATTTGGTCGATTTGGCCTTGAAAATTACATTAACGGATTTGAATCTAGAAAAGAAAAGCACAGCTCCAACCAAAAGAAAATTCGGGAAACTGTGGGTTGAATGTTCAACCAAATCCTGGCCAATAACATTTTGATAAAATCTAGGGTAAAAGTAAAGGCTGTCAAGAATAACCAATTTTCACTACTTTGTATGAATGTTTTCCACCAAAGATTTGTCTACCTGCATTTTCGTCGTTGCAAAATTTTCATCAAAAATTTGGATTTTGAATACAGAAGAAGCTCTAAAAATATTAATATATTTCCCCTGAATACCTACAAATTTAAATACTTTTTAAATATTTGGGTGCTTTTTAAATATTTTCTTAAATATTTTGATGTTTTTTCCTTAAATATTATTTAAATATTTGGCCTTGAAAATTAAATATTTTCGGCCGCTCTAGTGATCATACTATTGTTGGAACGGTAACAATGTACTATTCTCTAAATTTCAATTGCATTTGCAGCACAACATATCAAGAAACTCCCTCATATTGCCTTATTAAATATTCTCACAAAAAACATGATTTTTTAAGTCTTTCTAAGGATAAAAAGCTAAGCAAGTTATTGAAAATCAAAAGAAACGCTTAAACGTTGTGGTGTTCAAATATGTGAGAAGTAGTCCTTTGAAGTGCGCATCCTCCTTTTCCTTTTTCAAAGCAAAGAGAACTACCTTTTTTCATGTATCACATGTTTTTTGTCACCAAATCTCTCCTCTTCCTTCTCTCATTTTAAACCATTGTATACTATGTACCTTGAATATTCTTAAACCTCCTGCAGGAATATTTCACGTAGGTTAGGAACCATTGCTCAAAGCAATTGCCCAATTATCCTTCATCATTGGCTTGAATACGTACAGCGATTTTTTTCCTTCGCAGTGCTACGTTTGCATTGCAGCCTTTTAAATTAACAAGTTCAAGACTGACTTCATTCTCGTAAAAGCTACTCTTGTGTTATCGTCCCAAAAAGATAAAGAATACTGAATCGTCAAACTAAAACAACATTTGCAACACCTCCTTATCGAAAATATCATAAGAAGATTAGAAGAAAGGTCGCCATTGATGGCATTATCTACTTCCGTTAAATGTGACGCTTCAGTTGTTCCAACAAATTTCCATTGGACGATTAGTTTTTCAGCGACTAATATTTCTGCCTCCAAGGGAAAGCTCTTGCTCCATAACACGTCTTGCTCTTCGACATTGCATCTGTACCAGCCCACGCTCACTGTAAGCTCCTTCACGTACAAATAACCTTCACCATACCACAAAGCTAGGGCCCCACCATGAGATCTACGAGTTCCACCATTCAGCTCTGAATGCGGTCGTTGGACATTTCTTCCTCTCGTCCAAGTCATTCTTATCATTGGGAGGAGGAACAAGATGTGAAACTCTTTCTAGTCTAAAATGAAGAGCCAAAAGTGTTACTTTGCATGCACGAAGTGGCTCCACCAAGGCCATGAAGACTAAAGAATATGAGCCCTCCATTTGAGGGCTCTTTTCTCTTGCCTTTTACGAGTTTGTCCCTATCCTTCAGTTATGACGACAATGTCTGAATTTTCAATTACATAGCGTTGGGTTCGATTTCAATTCGCGTCTTTATTTTCATTCAGTTATTTGTGGAACAAGATTCTTCCCTTCCTCCGTTAGGCCCCCTTTGCAGAATTGGAACGAAACAACAACGCTTCGTTGAAAACAGAGAGGAGTAACTGGCCTTCTTAGGGCGGCACAGCTTGCCATCATGCCCCCTACTCTTTCAACCGATCCTCTCGGCCTTCTTTTCTTCCCAAATGGACTTGAAGACTGTTCTGAAGAAGAAACGGCGTGAGAGCGCTCCAGCAGCTGACATTTTGTGGCGGGAGAATTGTTCCAGCCTTTGGAGGAGAATTGGACCGAGCAAGACGAAGAACGAGCTGGCTGATATTTGGGCCTGCAGAGAAAACGAGAGAACATCGAGAACGTAAGAGTCAGTCGATAGAATCAAGCCAGTGGGAGCCAGAGGAACACAACAACATTTCGAATATCGTGCTCTTTCGGGTGTTTACTGAACAAGTGGTAAGGAGAACATGTTCTTATGAGCGTGATGATGGAGCCAAGCCAAGAAAATGATAGAGACACCTCGTCGCTCATTTGCCCATTTACCGGCCTTTCTTTCTTCCTGGCCGAAGTCTTGGCCCACCGAAAAGACGAACAAGCATTTCCTTCTTGTTCATCTTCATCAAGAATCTTATGCTGAGGCCAGCCCAATTCAGTCTTGAATGAGTCAGTGAAAAGAAATTATTCCATGCTCCTAGGATCATCAAAGCAAATTACATAGCGAATGGTGAGGTAGTGCTCCATCATTTGGCATTCACATCTTTGTGGAACTGGGATGCATGCATCAAGACACATTCTTCATATCTGAATCTTTAAGAGTAGAGGACAGTTTCAAAAAACTTCTCCTTGACTTGGGTGCGTTTTCACTGAGGGAATGTCAGAGAAAATCAGTCCAGGAATCCATCTTCCATTAGCCAGATGAGCGACAAGAGCTGCCAATGGATTGCACTTCTGAAACGTTCAAGTGAGCCATCATTGAAGAGATCCATCTAACTTTTGAGTTTCCCGAGAGGACTGTATTCATCTAGCAGAGGCAATCACGAATGTCAGTGAAAAGCTCATCGAAATTGGGTGATGCTAAGTTTTGTGGAATTTGAAGTGTACTCATCCTCTGAAAGAAAGTGAAATCACTGAGCAGTCAGTCATACCAGAGGGCAGAAGAGGAGGACAGGCGAAACGGTTTGAGCACTCACAAAATTGTGTGAGTGAGTTAGTGAGCATACATGATAACCCCACAGACAGATAGACAGACCAGGCAACATTAATATCAGGCAGAATCAAAAGGCAAAATCGGCCCTCGTTGGATTCTCGTCGATCCTCATTCTGCCCGTTGTGGTAATCGCTCGAGACTTGGGTAGACGGAGGTACAAGTCGGAATCTCTCTCTGTCCGCAAATGTTGGAGGCCTGCTTGAACGGACACATGAGAGGCAATAGCAACGACGAGTGCCATTACTACTACTTCTAGTCCTATCGCCCCTCGTCGTGCACTTCCCGTACCGCGATCATGAAGGTATTGTGAGCAACGAGGGACCGAGGAGAAGGTGCCTAATCGCCAAAACCCTTGATGAGATGTAGTCATGATCCAGGAAGTTTGAGATTAAGGTGTGCTGATACTTGTGGTGAGGGCAGCACATGCCAAAGAGGTGATTGGGGGCAAGAGAAGAACCATCCACCAGAGCGACCGACCATGGAATAACGCGAGATCAATCGAGCAGACAAACCAACGAGTGTGTATACCCAAAAAGCACTGTTAGAATCTCAAGGTCGTTCGTATTTGACAGAGACAAAAGTTCGTCTTGGGGGCAAAAATGAGCAGCGGTTGGACAGTGGCGGACACCGCTGTCATCCATAATAAGTCTCGGAACGGGCAGGGGACCCTCCAAAGGCAGAGGAATCTATTAGTACAACAACAACCTGCTACCACTCCTACGCAACCAGACCAAAATGTGGATGACCTAAGTCTCCAAGAATTGAACCGACAGCACAGTCATCACAGTCAGTTGAGCTCAGGAGCTCAAGGCGGACAGAGGCCTTCTTCGAATACGCTAAGGCGCTCAAACTCAAGCGGCAAGAACAACCACGTTCGGTGGAGTGATACATTTCATCGGTCAAAAAGCGAAGAAGAGTTGGACAAACTCCTGGATGGGCTAGATCAACTGACGGAAACTTTACCTGATTTACAGCACTCATCCCCAGGCTTTAATAAGGTTGGCGGTAGCCCGTCCAAACCTTCACAAACTTCTCCTGTGAAAACAAAGCCAAGTAAAACATTTGCAAGTGCTTCTCCGTTGGCTTCTCCAGTGTCGTCGTCCTCGTCGTACTCTGTGCCTCAAACAGGACAATTCCCATCTTCCAATCATTCATCTAGTCAACAGATCTCGCCTTACGGTGGTGGACAAGGCGGACAATTTACCCAAGTGGGAAAAGAGACTCCAAATGTAAACACTGACGTCCTTGGAAGTTATGGAGGTGTGAATGCATTTGGCCCATCCCGAGGACAAAAAGAAAATAATGATAATAATGTGAATTCAAATCGAAGTGCCTTACATAAAAGTGTAGTTCAGCACCAACACCTAGTCAACAGTCATTCGAAACCGTCCATTACATTTCCAGATTATTCGAGCATTGGAAGTCCAGAGTCGACGAGTGAATGCGAGAGTGGTGTTGTTTCCTCTTCGATTCCTAGTGTTCGACAAACCCGTCAGATTCTTTTGTCCCGTGAAACCTACGATCCTTGTCCATCGGAGACTTCCCAAATGGATGGAGGCACGGCTACGGCCACAGCTGGGCCTTATAGACAGCCCTATCACACTTTGAATGATTCAAAACCGTTCTCGTACATAAGAGCAACGGTGGGGGGAAGCAAACCGGCCTCGAGAGCGCAATCGCGAGAAGCCTTAAATATGACAAACTCCGGTCTAGAATCACCGAGCCTCTTAAGAAAACTCATGGGAGGAGGTAGAGAACGGGATCATTTGAATGGTGCAGACTCTCCCGAAATGACAATACCGATTCAGTCCATCCCAAAATCTCAACAAAGTTCTGTTCATATTGAAATCAGACCGTCATCGGAGAATCAAAACGGTTCGTCTTGGCCCAATCAAAATGGCGATCGAATTATTCCGGTGAATCATCAAGCTTCTAGTTCAGCTCCTCCCTCAACCCCAACACGAGGCTTTCAAAAGTCAGAACGAACAGTTCCAATTCAACACAGTGGCCAAAGATCAATCCACCCGGATCAGACTGACTCTTCCTCGTCTGCCAACAATTTCACATCCTCGGCTTTCATTTCCCCGGCTCCTTACCCAGACAATGATTTTCATCTAACCTCATCGGCCTTGGCAGATATGGAGGCCAGCCTCTCCTGGCTGGAAAGACAGCAGAAGAAACTGAACGAGAAAAGAGAGTTGGACCGGAAGAAACAAAACAGAACCATTCATCACCATCATCATGAGTTTGATACAATGGTGAATGACCTTAGGAGTGCATCGGCATCTGCCAACTACAACAATCCATCAGGACCAAAAAGCGAAACAACAACAGATGGATACGCGAGTGATTTAGCCTCTATGTTGTATTCGGAAACCTCGACCCGTGAGAGCAGCCCATTCAAGCCACAAACTACGGTGAAGCCTCCAAATCAGTCTCAACCGCCACCAACTTACACTGTGCCTCTGAAAGTCGATCCTGGATATTATGATCATTCCAGAAACTCGACTTCTTATGCCTCCAACAACAATACTAACAACAACAACACCATGCAATTCCAGAAACAAAAGACGGCTACTTTGAACTCCACCTCGAATTCTTCTTCCTCAACCCTTAAGAATCAAACAACGTCTCAATTCAACAGTATAAACCAACACAATACACCTTCACCAGCTACCTACAATCGAGCTTCTTCACTTTCTCGTCAAAATTCCGACACATCGTATGACCGTGTCAGACCATTTGTGAGTCGTCGAGTGAAATACGATAGTGAATCTGAAGTGGATGGGATGTCAGACGTTGCTTCCCAACAACATAGCACTTATCATACTCTCGGTCGGTCAAGGAATGGACTCCATGCCTCCAACACAAGTCTGGAATCATCTGCTTTCCAATTAGGAGGAAGCCAAATGGGTTCCAGACCAATTACTCCGGCCTTTCCATCTATTCCTGGGACTCCTTACTTGAACCAATCTTCTGGTTTCTCGCATGGTCGCAGCTCTTCTCTTCATCGAGGAATGGCCAACAGTCGTGCCCCTTCACCAGGTTCTGGATCTTTGTATCAGAGCGACATGTATGGAACCACCTCCAGAAGGGGCAGTTTTGGTTCGGTGGCAGATGTGGCGGTTTCCAACGTGAAATTGGCCAAGGATCATTGCAAATATTGGTACAAACCGAACATAACTCGAGAAGAGGCCATCGGGATGTTGAGAAACACGAGTCCCGGGACCTTTGTGGTGCGGGATTCGAATAGTTTCCCTGGAGCCTTTGGTCTGGCATTAAAAGTGGCACAGCCTCCTGTGAATGCAGGTAGACCGCCAGTCGCCGATCCATCCTCCGAGCTGATTCGTCATTTCCTGATCGAGCCCACAACTAAAGGAGTCAAGTTGAAAGGTTACAATAATGAGCCAGTCTTTGCGTCACTCTCGGCCCTAGTTTACCAACATACAATTACGCCTTTGGCCCTGCCCATCAAGCTAGTTTTGCCTCAATCCAACTTGGTGACTGGCCTGAGTGGGAGCCGGGAATCTCTCTCGGACCCCAAAGGATCGTCCGCCAATTCTCAAATGCAACAGCTGTTAGCCCAGGGAGCGGCTTGCAATGTCATCTATCTTTTTACAATGGACACGGATAGTTTGACTGGCCCGGTTGCTCTTAAAAACACCGTGAGTCATCTTCTCATCAACCGACCCAAATCTCAGACCGCTTTGGTACACTTTAAGGTCTCGGGACAAGGTATCACGCTGACAGACAACATGCGAAAGCTATTCTTTCGAAGACATCACAACACTCCCACGATCTCATTCTGCGGGATTGACCCCGAAGATCGGCGTTACACGAGAACGAATAGCAAAGGCAAGGAGATGTCCCATCGCATCTTTGGCTTTGTGGCCAAAAAGCCCACCTCTCGAACCCATAATCAGTGCCACATTTTCGCCGAGTACGAGCCCGAGCAGCCCGCCCGCGCCATTGTCAACTTCGTGAACAAAGTCATGCTAAATGGAAATAACAGTCGAGCTGACGTTGTCTAAATATTCAACCCCAAATTCATTTTTGCACGTGTTTTGCCCACGTCGACTACCCTCACAGTTGCTCGCATTCACACTTAACGTACTCTCTTCTGTGGGTAGTGGGTACCCTCCCTCATGCAGCATGAGGCAAGATGAGCTTTTATGGCATTTGGGCCGAGTGAAATCCTGCAGCTAGGCGCTAATATCTTCCTTTGAGGAAAAAAGTGAGCATCTTTTCTCTCCCATCTAGTATTCCAAGCCTTCAGATTTCTCCAGAAACAACATCGGAAATAGCCATTAGTAGAGTAGCTTCATCCATCGCTCATCCAAAAAATAAGGCTGGCTGGCTTCAGGATGAACGAAAGGGCAAAACAGCGTTTGTGTTCAAGCGAATTTCACCTCCTCGTTGAATTATAGTTAAACTAAAGCCACGTTCATGAATAATTGAGAGGCGCCTCAGGAAAGGTCGAGAAGGATTTGTCAAGACAACGACCTATGTTCTCATCATTGTCATCTAACTGCTACTTCAATTGAGTTGATGCGTCTCATCTCTTTCTACTTACTCACTCGCACAACAAACTCTGAGAAGAAATCCTCTTACCCAGTTTTTGGTAGGGTTTGAAGGAAGATTTGGTTGCACTCTTTCTTGCCAAGGAGCTCCTCCTTCACTATCTTCTTTTTATCCGTTCTTCCAAGATCTCCAACCATTTGGTTCGGCCTACGTAGATGTGTCCAAAACCTGGATGAAGAAGTCGCTCCTGATTTGGAGGTGGTGATCTCTAGCGTGGAATTCCATGATGTCATCTTTAAAACTGAGGAACTTGCTTCGACCTCTCCCGTTGGTGTTCGATATTCGACGACTAATTACTTATTTTCAAAGGCTCGATAACCTTGTGATCCGATTGTAATGCTTCATTGGAAACAAATCTGGTTTATTTCTGTGATTTTGAGACCACACCAGAGAAATGGAATTCAGTGCTACTTATTACCGCTGTTACTAAAATTGTATTTTATCGTTTAGACTGCATAGTACTTGTAAACCTAGTGACTGATGAACGTCTAATTAACTTTACCCTAATTATATACAGTATAGTTGCTACTACGTTTATTGCTATTTCGTGTCTTCATTAATGGTAATCCTAGATTTTTAAATTTGTATCTGATTATTCAAGGCATTATTGACCGATGTTGATCGGCTTCGAAATAAATATTGCTCATAGTTGCAAATGGAGCCTTATTGAGTTGGAATTACAACAATCGAAACCAAAAGCTACGTACAAGTTCAGAGAGATTGAAGTCGAAAAGTTGATTGTAAAACAAACATTCTGCAGGAACCTTTAACATATGCTTTAAATCTTTAACGTACACTTTCTCGTAACAGTATCAATCCATTTGAATCTGTCTCAAGCATTCTTCATTAAACATACCTACTCCGATTGACAACTATTGTGTACTTTATGACTATTACTATCAAAGGCTTATCTAAATCGAGTAAGTTGGTGCAGTCTTCAGGGTCATTTAGCTTGGTGACAAGCAACTGTATCGCTTCTGTTGACAAGCCTGAGTAAAATGTGTATATTTCTTCAAATCTTAACTTGGAATTTCCAATGATTTACCAAGGCTTCATTCGTTGAGGGAGTGGTTGCCAAATTTTGTGTATGGAGCGCAATCCCCTCCACACGATTGTTTCCTTTGAGCATTGTACTATTTGCAATTTATGGCACTTGATGATGTAATCCAATCTATATTTTTTGAGTCCAATGTTATTCACAGGTGTGTACGTATGGACGACCATGTCCATGTTGCTGAGCTGAGCTGAATGTACTCCTAATACGGCTGAGGCAACGGCTGCAGTGTGGTGAATTGTATTACCGTCCATACTAAACGACACACACTACAAGCGTCTCAATGTCCAAATAAAGAAGTCCATGACAACCTACGCCACTATCATTCACAGTTCACGCCTATCAAAGGTCTTCAATGAGTGATCCGTCAATTTTAACGAAAAACTTCATCTGCCTGCATCCCTCACTCCGGATCCAACCATTCATTTAAATGTCAAAATCTGATGGATATCATTGGTCAACCATGCCTTAATTTGATTATAAACGTATGCAATCCAATCCGAGAAACAAACATCATCATTGAAGTGGAGAGAGGGCCAAAATCATCGAAGCTCTTTGGGTGGTGTCGTCCATTGTTCTCTGACCAGTTACAACTTATATACATACATCCAGAACTGAAGTTGACGTGTGTGACAAGTTTATTTGCATTCGACCCCAAGCAACAAAGAGACGCCAACCCTTCTCTAACAACAGGAACGTAACTAAGAGAATGGCGAATCGCACTTGGCCACTAGTGTCCAAATCCAGGCTCCATTCTGTAAACCTGCTCAGCTTGCATTTACAGAGGGGGTTCGTCATTCCAGGTCTGGATTGTGGGTGTATTGACACAGTTTACGACATCTGAATCTAAGGTTTTAAAACGTTTTATAATGCACACAATAAAAAACACGTGAGATACCTTGTTAACAGCAATTAGGCGTATACTTTTGCAGTGCCACAAACTGGTTTCTGAGTCAGGCCTGAGCCAATATTGGACTGGCCTGATAATTAGCCTCTTAGAAGGGCCCCTTTTGCTTCCTTTCTTCGTGGGACGAGTCTACCAAGTGCACACAGTAAAAGCTGATAATTACTCTATTCAAGGGGAACGTCAACAAAAATCAGGTTCATATAGTTCTGCTCCACTAAAATAAATACCACGCGCCGTCACATTTGCTAGAATATTGCCTTGGATGATCTAGTTTTAGACCTTTATAATTGGTAATTTTCATTGGCGAGAGCCAATTCTGTAATTGAAGCTAAGTTTAATCACAGGAAGTTGTAAAAACGAGATGAAATAATTATACCCAGATTACATTGTAGAAGAGAGCTCAAAAATAGTCATCTAGATTCTAGAATGTGACAGTACAAATCAATCCGAGTGACTGCCTCAACATTGAAATCATCTCGGACTGACCATTTTGTCAATATATATTTCTACCAATCATTCCATTTTTGTGTCCTAATGGGCCCAATTGAAACCATGACATGTAAGCAAAAACATCAGTGGAATGAGGAAGCTTTTGGAATATCTATTGTCTGAGATTGAGAATGGGCCACGTCTTAAGAGCAGACACACATTCATTGGGGTGAGGGACTCAGGATTGCTTCTTCAACGTTCAACAACCACATCCAAATTACCAAGGATGGCATTTTGAGAAGGAGATAGAGAGAAGACACGCTGCTATTAAAGTGATTAGAGACAAAAACCTGAGCTTCATCAGCATTGGACAGGCCTCTTTCCGTTGTTCATGCAACTAAGACCCATTATTCACTATTCAAAGAACGGAGATCCGAGAATCGTTCATTCGGGATCATGGACAGGTCGACGTTGTAGACGTCATATCGTGATGAATCTAACAACCTTCGGTTCATTCAGAGATGGAGGCTGTGATCCTGATGATCATGGTTTAGAAAAACGGCTGTCTATTGAGAACCCGTCCAGGATTCTCACGCATTGAAGAATCAGATAAAATTGAAGTGCCTTTAGGGCAATCAATGAAATCTCTGTTGTCGAATTTGCACCTCCTTCAAGTGGTTAAATGCCCATTAAGATGCGGCGAACTTGTGAATATCCTCCGATCAAAAGAGTGGAGAGGCTGAAGGTTTTTCAAGGAATAACAGAATATTTTGTCACGAATTTATCTGATTCTATCGAGGAGCGTTCAAAATAAATAATCACCCTGGTGCCTTTGGAACTCTGCATTTTGCATATCGCAACGACAACATTTTCTCATAAATTACAAACCAAAAGAGTTTATCGTCAGCTTAGCTGTATCATCATTTGAGCACTTAAATACGAAAACTAAAATCATTCTTGGAATTTAAAAATAAATGAATTATCGACAAAATGGACAAGAAACATTTGAACTCAAAATTGTTTGCATTTTGAAATCGTGATCGATTTTGATTGCCCTCCATATTCTTGAATACTAATTGGGCATGGATTTGTTTTTACAAAAACATGAGCCGATTCAAACATGAATACTTAATGATTGATGCACTCATTTTGGTTGCAAAATTGAATGAAAATGTTTGGATTTTTCTTGAAAGTATAATTCGTTAGCTTTAGTATTGAATTTCATAAGCTCTTCTCAGATTGTGCAAGTTTTTTGTGAGCGTCAACAAGTGAACTTACTGTGTGGATATCCTCAAATAAGTGAGACCTCAATGCATGCCTTGTTGCAAAAGTGAAACAGTACGGTGCGGTTAAACATTCATTAGCTAGATTCTGGAGTAGTCAATTCAATAGGCATGTTGAGTATCTATTCAAGGCATTCTTGAGACCCATGGGCATTTTGAATGTGGTTCACCAAAATCTGAGAACACTCCATCCTCATTCTTTCGTTGATTGCAGAATTCATCGGCTATTAATGAGCCTCTAAAATCTGAGAAACAGATCGTCGTTCGCAGAAAAATACGAGTGACCAAATTAGTTCTTTGAGCTTGTTAAGTTTGTCATTTTTGACCCACATTTTTAACACACCAAGGGACCATTCAAAGAAAGTGAGTATGGGTTTTGATTTTTAACGAAAACATTTAGAGAGAAACATTTATTTCAACCCTCATACAATCTACAAAATAAAAATGTGAGGCTTGAAAGAGAGACTGACATAACGACTTCATGGTCTATTTTCATGCAACATTACTTCACCTTGAACTTACGAATGGGTCCATAACCACGCTTTTATCATTAGTAAATTTTGAAGAATGCAACGGTAACAATTTCTTTACCGTATTTTAGGAGTGTCCCAATCTTCTGGGTGAGGCTGTAGACAAAATAAGGCTTATGTTAATCTCGTCAATTGGATAGCCAAATGCTGACAAAAAGAGAGCAAGAGGAGACGAGTGCTAAACCGCAAATGTGCGTCAAAAGCGATTTTGTTTACACTAAAAATGAATGATGTTTGAATTTTCTCTCCGTCGACTTGGATTGACGTAAAAAGGGCTTTGGGGAGAAAAGTGCTGTTTTATAGATGTTCAAAGATGGGTACAATGGCTCAACCTCTTTTTCAAATAAACAATGCATCGATCATGGAATGCCGGAAGATTCGCATTTTTATTTTGATTCCTCAACATGAGATGGCTTCAATCTTGACACCGAAGAATTCCAAACGGATTTGACTCCATGAGATGGATGCATTTACGATCGCTTGATTTATTCTCGAATTCAAGAGGCCCAAATAATTTCGGTCTACGGCCCATTTCATTCTCGCTCAAGCAATCCAAAGTCTTTTCAAGGCCAAGCATGCTGCTTCTTTCAGACTTGGCTCTGTTGCTCTGAGAGAGAGAGAGATTAATTGCAAGAAAATGGCAAAAACGACAGGAACAGAACGATGGCGTTTGCTGAGTATACATTTTACAGGCTTCTCGTGCTTTTATCATCATGAATTACACACGTACTGGATGTTGAGCTAGATTGAGGCAGTACTTCTGTACACGTTCACGTACTATTGCCATGTTTCGCAAAGTTTCATGAGCACGTCTGGCCATTGCCGAGCTAATTTATTGGGCGAAGTGACACCCAAATCTTAAAATTTGCCTCCAGAAACAACGAAACGAGAAAGGGGCGAAAAGAAGGAATTCTGTCCAAAAAAAAGCCAACACATTCTTGTTCAACGCTTTTCACGTCTTTTCAAAACTGGGGCAGGTTTGAGTTCGAGAGCAATCGATTTCGCCCCAATTTGTTTGACCGACAGGGCCAAATGTGGCCTAAAATATGCTTGAGAAGCAAAAAGAGAAGTAAGATTGAGGGCAGAGGGGGACCATTAAAAAGTTTCAAATTCCCTTGTCAGTCTTGGGAACAATATTCGCGCTGCAAGGTGAAAACATGACACGGGTCCCGACAATATTCGTGGAAACACTGCAGAAGTGTTTTTGATGTCCTTGATTTTTCAATATAGGTTGAAGTCTATTTAAGGTAAATTGAGGTTGGATAATGGAGTTGAAGAATTCTTCTGTATAAAAGAAACGCAAAAGAGATGAAAGCCGGCAAATTCTTCATTCAAAATGCTTAGGTTAATTGACATCGATGTATGAACACCGAGTTCAAAGCGAGGTCAATGTGAAGAAACATGAGAACACGTGAGTTAGTTGAAGGGTCAGTTGTTCGATCTTCTTCTTATCAGATATCTTCTGTCTGAACAAATCAGCAAATGTGTGTAAATTCCCGACCAATCTATGGTGAATTTAACCTAGTTTTTTTGTTATAGACTTTAAGGTTTTCGCTACATATTAAACACCCGTTTCGGGACAAAACGTTGAGATTGATTTTTATTGCATAATTAGAAATTAATTTAAAGTTTCTGTTTTTGAACCGATTTATGAAAATGGTCGGGGAGCATATCATTACCAAGATTGTAAACCCAAAAGAAGATAATTTCAAATTCGATTCAAAAAGAGGAAAAAAAATATTCTGAAATGGCAGTGTCTAAGCAATTTTTAGCAGCCCTCATTTGCACCTGTTTCATTGTCCTCTGGATTCCTGAAGAATGGGGAAAAACCATGTTTCCCATCACCGGGTTCCAATATTTGGGGAAAACCTTTTCATGGCAACGTTGGACTTTGTCATCGATCCTTCTCCTGACTTTTGTTGGTGGGCTCAAGGGCCTCTGGATTTTTTATGCCACTTTGGGAAGGGACTTGAGGTAAGGTTTAGATTTGGTTGACATTTGAGTGCAATTTCGGATAAACGTGGTTAGATAAGTTTTGTTATTTTATCAAGACGAGTAAATAAACATTCAATGCATATCCATTTTGCAATCTTAAATGTTCAAATCTGAGGTATTTTTCGTCAACATCCACGGCCTCAGAATGAAATCATTAAATTACTCACCAAACTTCAAAACAAATCAATTTGGAATGAAGATGTTATTGCCCTGTTGTCGCAAAATACTTTGATTGCAAGGTGTTTTTGCCAAGTTAGCGATCAGTCATGAGAGGTACAAAACACTGACATTGGTCAATGGATTAATCTAATTGTTTTTGTTCCAAACTCATGATTAAGGGTCAATCATAGTCATCTGTTTTTTTCGTTTCAGGCTAATTTATCGGATCGTATTTGGCTTAGGAATTCCACTTGTGAAAGCTAAACTCAAAAATTCAACCATTCCTCAGATCTTTGAAGAAACAGCGCGTCAAAACCCTGACAAAACCATGATCACGTTTATTACCGGACCAAACACTCACGAAAAAATGACTTTTCGAGAGGTATTCACTCAGAAATGGAACCAATTGAAGTGCTAGTCCGTATATAAATTGTTCTTCTTTCTTTCCAGGTCGATAATTTGGCAAACCAAACGGGAAATTACTTTTCTTGCCACGAGTACGAATCCGGTCAAGTGATTGCTTTAATGTTGGAAAATCGAATTGATCATCCAGCCACGTGGTTGGGTTTGTCCAAGATTGGTGTTGTATGCGCATTTTTGAATATCCATATTAGCGGAAAAGCTTTGATTCATTCACTGGAGATTACTAAAGCCAAGGCCGTTGTTTATTCCGACGAAACGGAACAAGGTTTGGCATCGTTATTTCGGTAAAAGCGAAAACCTCCTAAAAAAATTACTCTGTTCAGGTATCGAAAGCATTGTGGACACCTTAAGCCCAAATGTCAAACTGTTCAAACTATCCCAAAAGCCATCAGAGAACAAAAGCCTCAAAGCTCGAACAACGGTCATTAGTAGGGAAGACCTTAAGAAATGTTCCATTGCTCGACCAGAGACGAAAAATCCAGGGAATTTGATGGATCCTCTGATGTACGTGTTCACCTCGGGAACAACAGGATTGCCGAAGGCAGCCACGATAGCTCACTCCAGATACCTGATGACAAGTTTTGCTCTCTATGGAATGTGCGCCATGGACCGCAAGACAGACATTCTTTACACCATGTTACCAATGTACCACACTTCAGCCAATGGTCTTTGCACTGGAGCTGTCATTGTATCAGGTTGGAGCAAGACAGCATTATTAATATTGGATAGGATAGCTAATGATATGTAGCTAATCTTCGTAGGGATGAGCATGGTTTGTCGGAAGAAATTTTCCGCTTCAAATTATTGGAAAGATTGTGCTGAACATGGAGTAACGGTAAATGTTTAGGAATTTGAAGGCCCATTTGGTTCATTCCATTGAATCATTATGTTATTCCATGTTCCAGGTGTCCCAATATATTGGAGAAGTAGCAAGATACCTAATCAACACTCCTCCAACTCCTTACGAGAAAAAGCAAAAAGTCCGAATGATGTTCGGAAATGGAATGAGGGCTGACATCTTTGACCAAATTCGTTCAAGATTCAATGTGGACATAGCCGAATTCTATGGTGCTACAGAAGGCAATTGCAGCTTGAGTGAGTAACATTTCGATACAATTTCAAGATAAACGGCTGCCCAAATGAACTCTATTCCAGTCAATTTCTTGAACAAAAAGGGAGCAGTGGGATTTGTCTCCAGGATCTTCCCTTTTATTCTCCCATATCGAGTTATTCGAATTGACAATGAAACAGGGGAATTTATTCGAAACCCCTTGACAGGATTGTGCGAAGAATGTGAACCAGGGGAGGTTGGAGAATTGGTATCACCTATAGTTCGAGGTAACCCTGTCCGAGACTTTCATGGGTACCTCGACCAGGCGGCTACTTCAAAGAAAGTGGCTAAAAATGTCCTCAAACCAGGCGATATCTGCTTTCGGTGACTTAAAAGAGTTGGTTCGCACGAAAATAGTAATATCTAATGTCAACCCACATGCAGGAGTGGTGATCTGATGATAATGGACGACTTGGGCTTCTTATACTTTGTGGATCGCTTTGGTGACACCTTCCGATGGAAGGGAGAAAATGTGTCGACCTTAGAAGTGGAGACGATCCTTTCAGCCATTTTAGGGTTCAAAGATATCACTGTTTTCGGTGTTCAGGTGAGACAATATTTCTTTGTGTCTATTTAAAACAGAATTGTAAATACCAAATTTACAAAAAAAAATAACACAAAGTGAAATATTTGAGTGCTTTCTGCTGATCTAGAAAGAAAAAAGGTCTTCCTAAATGTTTGTTTTCCTTTGAAATTGAATATTTTACTTCACGCAATGAATTCAAACAAGTACCTACTCGACTACTAGCTTTGGTTTCAAAGGCACCTTGTTCCGCAAGGTTCAATTTTAGGTCCGCTCTTGTTTATTCTCTTTATTGCTCCTCTCCAGAATTTTAGAACAAAAGCCAGTATTTCTTCATATAGTGATGACACAAAATTAGTTTGTGGAAGGAATGGGCAGGACTCGAAATGTTTAGTTGATGACTTGGAGAAAGTCTACTCCTGGGTTGGTGAGAGTAATATGGCATTGAACGGGATGAAATTCCGCACATTGAAGTATGGGGCGTCAAAATTAGATGTTCCTCTCAAAGACAATGGAGGTTGTGATATTGAGCAGGTATCGTCCATGAGAGATTTGGGAGTTGTCGTCCAAGATGATGGAAAGTTTGATGAGCATATCCAGTTGAAAGTGGGGAAGGCATTTCAAACGTGCGGCTGGATCTATCGCACTTTCAAGTCCAGAGATAGTATTACGATGCTAACTCTGCACAAGTCGATTGTCCAGCCGCATCTTGAATATGCCTCACCCATTTGGGCTCCAATGAGTTCAGCAGGTTTGCAAAAGGTCGAGCAGGTCCAAAGATGTTTTACTAGGAACATTACAGGAATGAGAGAGCTCTCATATTGGGAGAGGCTCCAGAAGTTAGGGTTGTACAACTCAGAGAAGGTATGAAAGGTATCTGATACTGTATGTTTTCAAGAGCATTCATGGGCTCTGTCCTAACCCAGGATTTGAGATCAGTTGTAGCGATCGTAGAGGTTTTACGTGCGCTCTGAGAGCACCTCCAAATCCCAAGGAATCAAGGCTAATTCGAACAATGAAGTCCTCCTCTCTTCTTTATCGGGCTCCTTCATTGTTCAATTTGTTGCCTATTTGCCTTCGTCGGGAATATGTAGGAGCTGATCCTCTAACAGCATTTAAGGCAGGATTGGACAAATTCTTAAATACTATTCCTGACCAACCCACTATACAAGGGTTGTCTAGATCTGCCAACAGTAACTCATTGGTAGATCAAATTTCATATAAACATTAATTATTGAAACTATAATAATGATTATGTAGTGGTCACGCTGGAGAAAGGAATAAATATTCAGAACCTCTTTAATGGTGACCCCGACGATTTTCTCCGTTGAGAAAATCTCTGAGTTTTGATACTCAATGGATTCCAAAGACGGTTCAATGATGGCAACCGAACCTTCTCAAACTCCGAGGTTTTCCATGGACCAATTGCAGGATAGCATCGCCTTGGCTGTTCGTACAGCATTGGAAAATCAGAGTGGAAATTCGAACACACCCATGGTTAATAAAGTGTCCCCAAAACTTCCCAATTTCGATCCAGAAGATGCTGAATTGTGGTTTGCCGCAATTGAAGAGGAATTCAAAATTAAAGGTGTTACGGCAAATTCCACCAAGTACTCTCATACGATTGCAGCTATTGATGCCACTTCACGTCGTCTGATCGGAGACATCATGTTAATGCC
>CM021320.1:1251109-1269685 GCA_010645155.1 Tigriopus japonicus
AAATCAGAAACATTTTGTTGTTTCCCGAGAAATGAGTGTGACTAACGTGAGTCACATTAAACACAATTTTGATACGCAAATTATGGTCACCCTTCCGAGAGGAAAGTGCGTGTGGATTAATGTCCATACTGACTGACTGGCCAAATCAGTGAGAGAGAGTGAGTGAGTGCTATAGAGTTTCCAAAGAGATTTGCACCATTTGTGAAACTCCAAGGGGGCCTTTAACCAAGGTTGAGGTGGGTATGGGTAGCTGGATGGGGATGGTGAACGTTTATGCCCCGGCCTAGCCAAATAGGAGCTAGGGACGTGCTTTTATGGCCAGGTTATACATGTACTTTTAGGATGAGTAGGTCAGGGTGAATGTGACTGACAGGAAAGTGAAATCGGGTTCAAGTCTGTCAAGATTGTTAGATTATTATGCGGATGAAAGAATTGTTTCAGACAAAGGTAACTTCTTGTGGGATACTTTATCTCGAAATGAGTATTATGGGGCTTTAGAGCCTGAGTAAAAAGATTTGCGTCGTAGATAAACGACAAGTTTACCAAAGCTAGCTTGATCTCGTCTTGTAGCTCTCAAGTTGAGTGCGCATTTATGTGAATCACCCTTAGTCAAAGGATAACGACTCAATCATGGTTGAACAACGTCCAAGAAAGAAGTAATCCGATTTTTAATGGCGAAATCTTCGTTTTTTTATTTGTATCATTCATTTTGTATGTGTGTTTGCGTTTTGCAGATCCCTCCACGTGTCTGAATCCAAGGAATCTGCTTCGAAAGTCCATCGACACACGCAGAAAGCCGTCATGTTTATGTGGGATTGGATCACGGGTGCCTTGGGCTATTTGGGCTTGTGGAAGAAATCGGGCAAGTTGCTGTTCTTGGGATTGGACAACGCGGGAAAGACGACCTTATTGCATATGTTGAAAGACGATCGCATGGCTCAACACGTTCCAACCCTGCATCCTACTTCGGAAGAACTCTCCATCGACCGAATCAGATTCACCACGTTCGATTTGGGCGGCCATCACCAAGCTCGCAGAGTAAGTGTCACACAATCTTGTTTAATTAAGGTGTGACGAAGTGATTGGAGAAGTTTGAAGTCACTTCACTTTCTCATGGCTCAGATAATCATACTAAGCTTAATTTCCATTGCACCACCTACCCTCTTCTCCAACAAATCAGGGTTGAGTTTTCCAAAATGCTCGAATAGGTTGGATCATACCTCCTGTACCAACATAGAGCGACAACAATCTTTGATCGAGTGTACAATTAGTTTATCATTGTTTATTTTAGGTGTGGAAAGACTATTTTCCGGCCGTGGACGCCATTGTGTTTTTAATCGACGCGTGTGATCGGGTTCGATTGGGTGAATCCAAGGTGGAGTTGGATTCTCTGCTCACCGACGAACAGTTGGCCAATTGTCCCGTTCTGATCTTGGGCAACAAGATCGATCGGCCTGGTGCGGCATCCGAGGATGAATTACGCCAGATTTTCGGCCTCTACGGTCAGACCACGGGAAAGGGAAAAGTGCCGCGATCAGAGTTGCACGGTCGACCTTTGGAACTGTTTATGTGCTCCGTGTTAAAACGGCAAGGTTATGGTGAAGGTTTCCGCTGGATTGCCCAATATCTTGACTAGGTCTCTAATAATAAAAAACAACAACCACACTCACACATCTGGATGCTGATGCTGAATTGCTCTTCGTCAATGGCTCCAACAACTACAGTATGTGACAGTGACTACTTGCTGGTGAAAGCTCCCATGGGTAGCGAAATCGACGATTGGATCTACCGGATTGGATTTCTACTTCTCGTCGCCGAGAGGAGACCTCTTAAAGTGATAACTAGCTAATTTTTCCAACTTTTTGAAGAAAAATACCCACAACCTGTGACTTATTGATTTTTGCCGCCTCGAGAACCTTCTGTTCGCCCCCATTTTATCGCCCTTTTTTACCCACTTCTCGTTCTTCCCGATTTTCCTCCATCCAGATTCTGGAACAGAAGGATGAATTTTCCCAGCAATTCGAGATCTTTTTTGTTCTTTTCATACATCCCTCCCCCGTTACAAAACCGATCCATTCTGCTACTTGTGGCATTGGCCCGGGTCACTTGTTTTAAATAAAGTCATACTCCTTGAAAAGAAGAACATCGGATATTTTTTCCGGGAACAAGATGTCTCGGCTTCAGTTTTATTGAGATTATATTCTGGCATCACATCTTGGTCGTATTAAAAGCTCCATTAGGGGTTTTGTGGGTCACTTGGCGTTACCCGTGGTTGGATGTAGAGGGCCACCTTCTCTTGACGTCTGATAGCGTTTGCATCGTACCAAAGCTCATCCGTGGCATACATGGCTTTCCTGAAAGAGGAAAAAAAAAATCACAACTTTTGAAGTTTTAAGGCTATTTCAGAAGCTTTCCTTCTCACCCTCGGTTCTTGAAGTCGCGCGCAAGGTTGAGTTCCAAGTTGTCCTTCAACAGAAGTTTGATCACCGCTGGGATTGGGAAAGTCTGCCCTTTCTTGGCTACCTTGACAATGACATCCTTTTCCACAATTTCAGAATGTACAGCATCCAAGAACTCCGTTTCATAGTAATTGCCGATGGGGACAATTTTTGACAACTTACACCTTAAAGCCAGTATAGGAATCTCCATTGCTTTCAAAGGAAATCGAGACATGGCCGTTCTTAAATCAATTTCCTTGTGTTCACCATAATCAACAAAGCAGACAGAAGCCTCGTTGTCATTCTCGGCATTCACTTTAATCAGGGCAAATCGAAACCATCCCGGAGCGATGTCAGGTTCGGGATAGGGAGCAATGCCGATGTCACCATCATTCCAGACTTTTTCTTGCTCGAGGGCATGGTCGAATTCATCGAGGTTTTTGACAAAAGAGACCAGAGTTTGATTGAGATCTTCGGCCATTTCTTGCTGCTCCTTGGTTTGAACATAAATTTGTCCCTCAGAGTCGATGAAAGTCACTTTGGCGTCAAATACACGTTCTTCTGTCATCACAGGACTAGGCCACATGGGCCTAATTGGTCCTTGATTCCAATTGGCTTGACCTTCAATTGAAAGGTCCTCTGGCAACAAGACGTCATTCTGATCAACTTGGTCTTCTTCGCTTCCACAGTTCAAAAGCATTAAGTTTGTACTCTAGTGGACGAGAAAAAAAAGAAGAACTTGAAGGTTTGAAGGTCTAATTGAGGTCTCGTCGTTGTTTTTTTTCTAACCTTGGCAGCCTCAATTGACAATTCACTTTGATTTTTGAGCATGGCGAATCCATTTTCGTGCAAGAATTTCTTGACAGATATTGTTTGTACAACAGGAGGCTTGAATGCGTGCTCTACCACAGATTTAGTAAAGGTCAAATCTATTTCGATTTGCTTCTTATCTTTATCGACTTCGCCCTGAAAAGCAACAAAATTATTGGTCCATCATTTTTAAAGACGTAGTAACCTCACAAAAATTGAATGTAAGGGAAAAAATCTTGAAAATATGACGATGGATTACCGCGGGATATCCTTCGACTTCACGAATATTTTGCATGAATGTGCAAAAACTTTCTTTTGCAGTGGCGCTCCAAGATTGATCCGCAGTTCCCAAAGGTGTCAAGCCGGCCAATTTGACTCTCACACAAAACGCACGCGTTCGTGTCAATTCTCGAGGCAAGGGAATTAGGTATCGCTTGGAAGTGTAAATCGTTGGGCCTTTGTCCAACAAGAAGATGGCATATTCTCGATTTTTGATACCACTGACAATTCCTCGAAAGTAATGGCCTTCGTCACAGACCCCGACGCTGTCACCTTCGCGCACTTGATGCAAACCGTAGTCTTCTCGAGATGACAAGATCTTCTGGATATATAAGTTGAATTTTTCCCAGGAATTATCCAAGCTTTTTCTCCTAACAAAAATTGCATCGGGAGACTCCGTATGAGTTATCACAAGAGAGTGACTTTTGGGAGGTTCCAGTTGTTCCTTTTCCGATAACCTTGAAACGTCTGAGTGAAGAATAATGATTAAACATGTGTACAGTGGTTCTAATTTACCTTTAGTTCATACAACTTTATTGATGGATTCTTTTAATCTCAAATAAGGAATATTTTTTTATAATGTTTATTGCGAGATTTTTGTCTCATTAGATATACTACGATTTTCATAATGTACAAATAGTGTTTGAGTCATGGAGGCCCATTCTGGGTTCTTGATTATATGGTTCATTGTTGTCATGGACCATAGTCTAGAGCTGTGCCTCGGATTCGACTTATGTACTAATTCGGATCCGAAAAAATCCGAAAATAGTACATAAAAAGTCGGATTATGTCGGATTGACGCACACCTCTAGACCATACCCGAAAGTGCGGTCATTAACTCGTTTCGATTAAGCCTTGAACCGAAACCGAAACCGGATATATTTTATTTTACTATTGGACAGAACATGAAGATTCAGATCTAATTCAATAATCTTGTATTTGTAGATGTTCAAGTACATTCACAAAAGAGTGCGTCCTTGGTCCATACATATATGCGCTTTAGTGATTGGAACTAACCTTATTGTTCCGAGAATATACAGGCTTAAAAACTCACAGAGTAGGGAAGTCAGTAAGGAATCATTACACTCACCTTTGGATGACGACTTCTCCATCTTTCCAGGTCACGATTTAATATCTACCAATCAATTTGACGAAAAAAGATCCTTCTTTCCTTGATGAGCGAAAACTTCCTTCAGTTTTGTTTACAAAAAGCAGGGTTGCCGTTTGTTTGATTGTCAGCTTGATGGGTTGTTTTCAAGGACATAACAAACTACGGATCAAATATTGTGAGCGCGTGCTTTTTCCAGTTTAGATTTAAAGATAAGAAATAGTCTCCCTAATTTGTCTCAATTAGTTTTTGGCTGTGCCGGCATTATTTTGGCCAGTAATTTTATCAATAAAAAACGCTAAAAGAGAGCGAAATATCAACACGACAGAACCTGTTGAAAAATTGGCACAGGATGAGCAAAGAGGAGCTGTACATCTCACAGACCTCATCACTGAAGAGTAACCGTGGTGGGGCTTCCCAGATTGATCCGAATTACGGATTACGAGTCTTCGAATTTTTATGCATTTCCCATGCTAAGTCATTAAAGATCCCGAATTCATTAACTTGACTTAATCATTCCAAACTTATATATATTTTTTTAAATTGCTTGTTCTAGAGTGCGCCTATTTTTGGTTCATGGGTCTTATGGAATTCTCAATTTCAAGCTTTTTTTGGGAGAAATTTTGTAATGCTAAGAAAAAACAAAATAAAACGGAAAAACCTTTTTTGTAATTTTGTTCTATCAATCCGCTGCTAATCAATTTATACGTTAAACCAGAGAAGCCCTAAACTGTACCCAAAAAAGTAGTTCATTCCTTTGAAAAAAGTAATTAATCACAATAACCATTACAAAAAATAGAAAATAATGACATGACTCATTATTAAAGAGCTGGAAGTTATGTGACAGCATTAAAAATATCTTTTCACATGAGAGGGCATTTTTTGGAGAAAATGTTTCTTCACTTTTGTTTGCTAATCACATATGTTGGCCTTTTTGGGGCTATTTTTCTCTAAAATGATTGATAATTTAACGAAAAAAAAAATCATGCGAGTTTTGGTAACCAAAAAGTTCTTTTCATTTGCGCTTTTTGCCATCCCTTGGGCACCTTCCACAGACTCCAGCATAATCAAAATGATTTTTTTAAGTATAAATAATATCAGATAGAAAGCAAAGACATTTGGAATTTGCAGTGCCTGGGCCTGGGATATGACTTGCTAAGTGTTTAAGTCTTGAGATTTTGATTACAATCATTTGTGGAACAGGTTCATAAACCTTCGCAACCTTTAATACCGACACCGGCAACCTAAAAAGCCGATGTCGACGTCACTGGAACTTTTAAGAAAAGATGAATACTTGATCAAGACTTTATTTAAAGAAATTTGCAATTTTCCTTCCATTAATTCAGTTTAAAAACCGCCTTGGCCTTGAAGTTGTTGAATAACTCCAGATATGGACTTGTGGATATCTGGATTTGGGCTGATACTTCGACTGCTGGTTAGGGAACCGGAAGATTTGCGTGAGGAATGGCTTAGTTCTGTAATCCGAGCTTTCCGAGTTAGGAAACAGTGATTTCTCTTGGCAAGCAGAATGAGATAGTGGTTTTCATGGAGGATGGTCCCGGAATAGTGAGCGATAAATTGCTCAAGTCTCTTCAAATCGTCTTTGATGCTTAGCTCTGAGAGCTCGTCCTCAATGCAATCAATTTTGGCTTCCACAACATTCACCGTCAATTCAAAATCACAATCTGAGCAAAACCAATCAGAGTAAAGGTTCAGGCTATCGGAAGGAAGCATTAGTCCGCTTTCACAAGCCTCACATTTGAGAGCACTAACAAACGTATTGAACTCGGTGGGATCCGAGCATCGGATGCATTTGCACTGAAAGTACCATTCACTCTGTATTTTGCGTCGTCTCTTGTGATTGCCAAGTATTGAAGAAACATACGAGATAGAAAGCTCTTCGCCTTTGGCAATATTTCTTCTGGCTCGGACAACTACGTTGAAGACTCCGACTGAAATGATAACATTGAAATAGCATTACGTCAAAATGGGCCATTTACTTATTTTCTAATTAGGCTTAGTTTTGCCACCTTACCTTCCTTAGGATTGGCTTGTACGGTAAAAAGTGTGTTGCTTAGGCAACTGTGGTTCATAAGGGCAAAAATTGGGAACAAAAGGCGTCCTTGAACAAGGTGTTTTTCTCCTCTGTCTGCTCCCACGGAAGTTACTCTAGAATCAATCGTGGTACTGAAAGAACATTTAGAGAAATATTTTGACTATTTTAGTTTTTAAAGATTTACAAAACCTTGCTTTATAGGCTGCTAAAGCAGCTTTGGGTCAGGTCCCATCGACCCCCCGGGCCCTCCAAACACATCCTGAAAGGTTCATTGGTTCACATATCAACTTTCAAAGAGTTTTGGGCTCACAAGTATTGTACTGCGGATGCTCCCTCGATTCCTTGGTATTTGAGCGATAGCAAGGTGAAAAATGCAAAAAGGTCAAAAGTGAGCTCACGTTCCCAAAAGTATTTTTTCCTCTCTTTTTTTATATTGTTTCAACACGTGCAATTCTTTATTTGACGACTTTAAGTTCGATTCTATGTTGAGTGGATCACGAAAATTGGAAATATTCATTACTGTTTTTGCTTACAGCGTATCAAGTAAAAAAATGTAAAAAGCGATACGATTTGGATTCACTTGGCTTCGTGATTAGCACGAAAAGTTTACTTAAAACTTTTGAAAGAGACCTAAGAGCGGTCTAACCTAATTCTTAACTGCTTTGATGTGCGGTTTTAACATTTGAACTGATGTTGCTATTTATAACCAAAAAGGCTTTTGGTTTTCAAAGTTCAAAATGACTTGGGACCAATTAAAGACGCTTGAAAAAAAATCGACCTATGTCCTTGGTCATGGATATCAAGACCCTAACCTATCTGGATCTGCTTTATCTAATTTAATGGAGTTGCAAAGCGTAGCGAAACAAAAAAAGGGGAAATTTCTACTAGGTAATTAAATCTTTCTTGCCAAGGACAGCAAACTCCAGGATTATAGTAAGAACGCAGAAGTGTTCTCCAAGTAAAAGTTTCCATCATTTGTAATGAACCTGTGGGGTTCGTACTTTCCAACTTCACTTAAGGATCTTGCAGTACACTTCTTTGGATGCTGTCCTTCTCATCAACAATTGGAGCTAGAGTCATACGGTCGACAGAAGAGGACACCCCAGTAAAAATTTAATGCATCTTTATCGTCAAATTTATCTTGATGGTTGGAAAAGGCAGTATCAATGGCCTTTGTCATGTCACAAGCGGCAGCCAGCGTTGATTATTTTGCCCAGAATGTGGTGCCCTTTTGTTATTTTTCTATCAGTTGCATGTTTTGAATCACTTAATAAAGATAGTTGGCACAGAAAAGTCTGACTTTTTCTCAGAATTCCATATCATTGAACGTAGACTTGCAAATGTAGTTGTGGACCTTGCAAAATCATTTACCTTTACACTAATGCTTTTTGTAGCAATGGAATCTGGTCAAAGGTTAAAAGCCTCAGAAGGTTTATCCAAGATTTGAGTTACCTGTGCGCCATGAAAATGCCCAATAGTTTGTGAAGTTGCTCATCACTTTTCTCGTTTGCCATAAAGCACCTCCGTCTCAAGAAATCCACCACCTCCTTTTGGAACATTTTCCATTCACCAAGTCCTTTTCTTTTCTCGGCATGATCGGGCAATTGGAAAAAGAATTCCCTCAACAACAATTCCTCTCCTTGCTCAAGGTCTCCTTTATGATGGTCTGCAACACCTCCTTTAGGACGTTCATCTTTGGATTTTTTAGTTCGCTTGGTGAGAAATTCGCCTTTGGAACGCTGTTCCAAAGCGCACATTCGAAGCAAAATGATAACGGAGTAGATGAAATGTGGCTGAGAGAAATTGTTCACAAGGGATGTGAGATTGATCTTATTCTCGGTGAGCACTCGACACTCGATTTGATGAGCAGGGGAGTTGGCACACACTTCAGAGCCACACATTGGTATGGAGCAGGAATTGCATTTTGTGAAAGAATCGACTCTTAATCGCCTCAAGCAAACTGGGCAAGTGGGAAAGGAATGTGGTTGTGGAGTGGACAAACTCGAGGCTTCGGAAAAAATGATTTCTTCCTTTTTAATGTCTCTGGTGGCTGTCAATCTCAAATGAAACTTTCCTGGCGGAGAATCCTTTTTGGCGGGTTCTAAATGAAAAGGCCAACAACGTGAGCGTACTCGATGATACATTCGAAAATGATGGTTTGAGCAAGTGGATACTCGTCTGCACCAATTGCAACGAAATAGCTCTCCATTTTGATCATTCTTTTGGCACAGAAAACACCTTCTCGTAAGATCCTCAGACACGTTCACATTATTTGAGTAACCATTTTCGAGATTTCCATACAAATCATGAGTGAGAAAACGGACCTTATTGAGAGATGAGTGGGAGGCACTTTTCCTCAAGACCAATTCTTGTGGCATGGTCTGGTTTCCATTTGGGATCATCCCATTCTTGGGCACTCGTCCATTGAGGCTGGAATTGCACGACTTTTCCATTGCTCCACTTGAGACAATTTTTCGGAACCCAATCGTTTACAAGTGATCCATCTTCACTAATCACAGGAGCATGTCACTCGAAACCGTGCTAAAATATCCAAGACGGCCTCAGACTCAAAATCCCTTCAGTGGATCACCACGAATTAGTGGGCCGACAAAGTGCTTTCTTTAAGCTACTGAGCACCAAGGATATTTTGCTGATTCTGGCCGGGATCCAAGATGCAAAACTTCAATCTAACGAAGCTCTGTCCTGAGCCACGTGAAAACACACGTTTTGATTGACAACCTTGGGGCTTTGTCAAGGATTTTCCGCACGAGGAAAAGGTAAAGAGTTCGCACTCTTTCATTCATTTTCTTTACTCATTTAATAATAAGTAATAATCTATTGTGGGTAACCTATCAATTAGAGCTCAGATTGGGCCCATGACTTCCCAAAGAGAATAATTATCGATTCAAGGTCCATTCGTATGTGTGAAAATTTAATTATTTAGGAGACGCTTTCTCATAGTCCTGCTTGGGTACAATTATTTTCTACTTCTTGAGTTTCTAGTGAATTGCTCGCCCTCAAACACTAATGGTGTCATACATGTAGCATTGATCAAGTACAACGGGAAACAACCTTACACAAATAGACACAAGATTCCCGAATGGGCAGCCACTCACGTCGCTAAAAGGGAGTCGCCCACTCTCCACCCAACAAAAAAAAACGCTTCGTTGAGCACCAGGTGTTTTACAATTGGATACTAACACATGCTTTTCCTCGTTTATTGACCTCAATTGAGTCAATAAAGTTTTCCAAAGCTTGTACTAACATGTGCTGGCAAGCTTGTCAAGCCTTGGTTAGAGTTTGCGAATGCAAGAAATCTCAACCAGATTGAAATAATTGTTTGAAACACAATAGAAGCTCAATATCACGGACATTTATTTCTGAAAGAAATACTCACATCAAGGTTTCATGGCACAATGAGAGGTGAAAATAGAGGATAATTCTTGGTGCAGACATTTGGACATCAAGTCCTTGGCACTATAATTTTGAGTGTAAGGGAAGAACATATAACTAACTAATTCAGATATTGCCGAATGTAAAACCAACACCAAGTATGCCTTTTGTCTATCTTACAGGTTTATGGTTTCTGACTGAGTGGGCATTTAGGGCTGTGATCACATTCAACTGTGTGTTGTTTTCCAATTCACGTTCATGTTTCCGCTCGACGACGAGAATCTTCAACTCGTTCACAAATTTAAAACGTCTAGGGTTCAATTTTGCTTATTCCAGGGTCTCAGATCTCGTGGTCGAGTGAGTGTTGTGTTCCAACTTTCTTCTTCGTACGTCCCTCGTGTCCTCCTATATGAGACCTTTTCCAAAATAGCCTTCTTCTGTCGCTGCATTTCGTAGCTCTTGGGCAATGAGGTCTTTACATTCTCGCTCCAAGTAATCCTTGAGATGTCTCCTCAAGAAAGCTCGAAGAAGCCGCTTCACTAGCCCATTCAAGGGACCCAAACCGTGCAGGTACACCTGGACTCCATCCACTTCTTCCACATGGAAATCTTTGGATACCAAAACCAGGGCAAGGGACGAGGAAACAGACAACAAGAAATAGGAGGAGGAGAGAGGAAAAAATGAGATTAGTTTACAGGCGGGAAAAAACGTATTAAGTGTGGTAGGGCAAAATCTGCTCGAGGTACTGTATCTGTCTAATGTTGACGTAACTCTAGAGTGGAGAGTTGCCCAAAATGTCATATACAGACAATAATGATGTTTGAGCCTTCCCAATTAACTTTTAAACCTCCTTCTAAGCAGTTAAAATTCAAAGTGCACCGATGTGGTTTAAACTGTTGAGCGAATGAGAAACAGTTAAAAAGCTTGTTAAATGTTAGTCAAAAGGATCTTGAAGATGGAACGATTTTCTGTTTGAGAAAAAAGATTTAAATTCCGTCGGTATTTTTTTTTTGCAACACATATTGGAACAAGTTTGCAGATTTCGAGGAACTTGTCTTGGTCAATGCAGTTTACTTGAGCAATATCGACAAAACTATTGGGTTTTGTTTGTACTTACTGAGGAGTTCGGGTGGAGTACTCGTTGGAAGCATCTGTTTGATCTTTAGGTTGAGTGTGACTTTTTCCACGTTTGCTACAACCTCGCCTCTGATCAGAAAAGAAAAAAGAGCCAGATGTATTTTTGTAGATGAATGGATATTGATCAAAAACATTGGTATTAATATGAACATACGAATGCTACTTCACCTAAGCAACTCATGAATAACATTTTAGGTCAAACGATCGCATTAGTTCTATCCATCCTCAGTTTCCGAGTCTAATGCATGGTTGATGTCAAGAACACTTTTATAAGAGCTTTCCACTTTAATCGATAAGCTCTAAGGACATTAATGGAAAAGGTTTTTAGAGGATCTTTAAGCAAGAGAAGTCGGAAAAGTAAAAAACAATTTCTCTGTTCATTGTTATTTGAATGGAATGTACTTTTGATTGCATTACCTGGGGGGTGTCAAGTCAAACTAGACGAAGGTGATGCTTTATTCATCCTTCAATTTATGAGGATTGTTGTTTCCATGACTTTTAAAATCTTCATTCAACTGTTGAACCTATCAATGAACTCGTTTGCGCAATTCACTTAAATGTGAGGTTTTTATGATTCATTGTTTGGCCTAAGCATTATTTTAAAAAGTGATCCTCTCATTGGCCTAAGCATTTTTCTTTGACCTAAAATACTCAAAGAAGACAATACTGTGGGTAACTCCTCAAAATCCCCCAAAAAGCATTAAAACAGGGCAATTTTCTTATCAAATAATTGGTTCGCAAGTTCTGCGTTCAGAAGGGCCTTTCATAAAAGCTACATGTCTAGACTGCTTCAGTTGAAATATTGATATTCCCCTCGTGAAAAAAGGGAACTGATTAAACATCATCCCAGATATATAATAATGATATCTAGATATCATTGGATCCCAGATGTTCAAGTACATAGTTCTGGTGCAACAAATATTTTCCTCTTTTAATTAAAGGCAGTCCCCGTTATCTTATGTTTTCTTATCAAAAAAACAATTCCTGACTACATGAATTTTGCAAATGTTTAAAATTTGAATCTTTAGCTCAGTTTTCGAATCATTCATAGAAACTAATTTAAATATCTGTCTAATTTTTACATTTAAAAATAACAAATTCAACTTGTGCAAGGTATTTTAGTCAAAGTTTATGTTTCTCTTTCGAGCACCTTGCCATATTACAATGCATGTGTTGCATAAGACCCTGTGTCGTCACACTTTAATAATAATACCTTCTAATAAAAAATGAGCTTTTGACTTGGAGCAAGAGGAAAAAAAGATGCCTACTTATGAAACTCGTGAATTGAGGCCACATGTTAACGCAGCTAATTCAAAAAGCGAGAGTACACCAAAATCAAGTCAGATTTACGTTTGTTGAGCATATACTCTCCCCAGTTGCTGTGTTTCAAGCACAACAGCTGTCGAGAGTATATACTCTAGGCACGTCAATCTGACTTGATTTTGTGTACTCTCGTTTTTTGAATTAGCTGCGTTAACATGCGGCCTTTGAGGCTCTTGGTCTTAGTTTTATCACGAGCCAAAATACTTCAGCAAATATTTTTGTCTCCAGAAAAATTGTGTAGGAACTAAGATTACTCCTACGCATTTGTTGAATGAAAACTTACTTGAGGCGTTGCTTCCGCCAACCATAAGCGCATCTTAGATCTTTGGCTTGAAGGGCAAACGTGAGAAGAAAGTGGTCGGTTTCAGCTTCCAGCAAGGCATCGCCTCTCCGAGACAAATTAGTCAAGCCACTCATTTGTCCATCGAACAAAGCCACTCCAATCTCTTGGTCAGGGAGGGTCATTTCATGGAGCCCTCTATAACGGAAAAAGAAATAAAGTAGAATGTGAAAATAAACTAAACGTTCATGAACAACTTGCGATTCTGGAAACAAATCTGGAAAACATTCCCAACAAGTTAGGGTTATTGATGGCACTTTGCGATACATATTTTAATAGATTGTTTTTCATTCAAACTCGACTTGACCCAAAATAGTTTGATTAGATCTTTCGATCTGTAATGTGTTCTATTAATACAATCACACTTCTATGATGTACAATATCGAATGAAAACGTGCTTTGCATAATCAAATTATGATTTATGGTGAGACGACGTCTTTTTAGTGAGGCAAATAATATTTTTGAGTTTCAATTGGTTTTTTGTTCAAATTAGAGCGCTCTAGTTCAAATGATTTTTTCCGCCACATGAAACTTTAAGGGAACAAGTTCGTTCAAATGAGTTTCGACTACACTAAATGAGATGTGACAGATCTCAACAGGATTCACAATCGTAAACATAAATGACCATTGTGTTTGACAATATGTGCTCGGATTGCACCTTGGGCTACAACCTTCAACAAATCCTATAATGAAATTTTGTACTGCTCTTGATCAACTAAATATTGCTTCGGCACTTTGTTGATTGTTCTTACCGCAAGATGCTAAATACCAAACATCACATAGATTTTAATAATTACGTGCAAGCCCAGACACCACAGGGTCTCTACATCAAGGTTCATACCAACATGTTGTTGGTTCAACCATGATGGAAAAGACACACAAGTAAAAGGTGATGCTTTGGTGAAAAAATCGTTCAGCACACATCAATTTTCCTAGCAGCCTTTTTGTACGCTTTCGTGTACGCATACACAAAAATATTGATGGAAGGTTTCCACAATGTAATTTTGCCTCATCATGTAATCCTAACGATGTAAACCACCATCTCATGAGAGAAATCTACTTTACATAATTGGAATCGAACCTAACAAAAGGTTCTGATGATTGGTCAATGAAGCAGAATAGTTCCTTCTCGCATGAGCGCTTCATGCCACTAACTAGACACGGATGCTCATTTGGTCCCTTGCTCAAGGTCTGCTGAGATAGTGCTTCATGAATCCCCTGACATTCTACATAAGCTTTGCCTATGATTAGATGTTAGTAGGTAAAGTTCATAGTAGCAGTATTACCCTGCTTAAAAGAGAATGAATTACCATCCAAGTTTTAGACTTTCCCTCAAAACTTCAGACACACTCACACCACAAAGATGAGTGATGCTGTTCCAGAGCAAGTACTCTATGAACTTCACAAGGCTAATTTGGCATGTACGCCTTTGCTGACCATTTTAGTGCAAAAATGGACTGTGTACTTTTTCTAAAAGTTCCTTACATATGGTGAATGATTTTCTTTTTATTAGAACACAAGCGAGAATAAAAAAGAAGTCAGTTCAAAGCTACTTTGTAGAAGACATAATAGGGATGTGGGGAGATGAAGGCAAGCGGAAGGGAAATGTAAAAACAATAGCCGATGGTGAAAGAAAAACAAATGTTTTCTTTTTATCATTAGTTTGGTTCCTTCAGGAAGTGTTCTTTTTGGTTTTGAGTTCTCTCACCTGGATCATTTTGAAAGCTGTGTGAGAGTCATAAATTGCCAAAAATGCCTCTTAGATATTCTAGAGGTGTTCCAAGTCGTAATACTCTTAATACTCTCGTTTCCAGAAAGAGGGGAAAAAATCATAAATTATGAAATGACCCCTTAGCTCAAAGCAACGAATCTCACACTTGGCGCAACTTATGATTTTGACTGAGCGCTTTTAGAAAATATGTTCTATGTAAATACTGAATATAAAAACCTCCGCAGATGATCCATCAACCATCAGATGAACGCTCTTTAGTTCGTACAGTTGAAGTTCTCGGCTTTTATGGAATTCCAACTTACTACGCAATGTTGAAACAGGAAAAGGAATCTTGGTGGGAAAAGCTAATGGGGGATTTCTTCCTATTCTTTCCCATGCCTCCAAATCCAAGAATCATTGAATGGAATGTGGATGTAGGAGCAATTCAATTTCCCGATGAAAATTGATTTGGATAAGAATTTCATCAAAGCATCACATTCAGCTCAATTTTTGCACAATTGTGGCTTCGGGGTTCATTTCGAATTCACGCTGATTTATTGATTTGCTCCTTCGATTTTTGGGGCGAGCTTTCTAATGTGAGAGCATGTCAAATCGAAAAAGGCTCATTTTGTATCTGAATATTCCTCCCTTTTTGTCAGTTTTACGGTATTTTTCATTTTAGAGACAACGTCTACGAAGGATCTAATTCTCGTAAAAGCTCTCTTCCGAGAAAAACACCGTGGATTGATAATCTTATTACGTGCAGAACTTACCTTTCCTTCATGTCTGCTTTCATATTAGCTATCAAACCATCCATGTAGTCATTGGGCTGAATCGAAGGCTTCTTGCAGTTGCGAGCTCCCAAAAAGTTTTGTAGATTGGACATCATAATCAAATGCGGGAGCGAGAAGAACAAAGACCAGCCTCCTCCTGGAGCAGCGGCTGAGTCAGCATTGGCTTTGCTTGTTTTGACATCCACCAAGGCCCCGTTGACACAAGTGGTTTGGTGGGTTTGTTGGCTCAAGCATGTGCCAGGGGCAATCACAGTGGGTTCTCTTTCAGTAACAGGTATCGACGCATTGGAAACTGCCGCCGAAGAGTGAGAAGATGACTCGGGATGGTCCAACGATCCAGCTGCATTTAAAGACTTGGAACGATTGGCAATGGACGCTCGACGGAGATCCTTGGTTGAGAGAGAGGTATCAGGTGTGTCTAAGCTTTGAGAACGGGCATTATTATCGCCGCCGAAGAGACCAACAGTTCTCAGGATCGACGGTGACTTCAAAAGAAGAGGACTTTTCCGCCCAGTGATCGAGGAAGATGTGCTGGCATGAGACAAATGGGCTCCTTGCGGGCTTGTCGCCGGCAATCCCGGAGAAGGAACCTGGAGGAGAGAATCCCGTGACGAGTTGGTTGACGTGTGAAGCGAAGATTTGGAACTCTGTTTCGTTAAAGATATGGACATTCCGCGTTCCACAGCGGTGCATCTTGGCATAGCAGAAGAGAAAAAACGACCTACAAAAACAAGAAATCAACAGCCATGTACTTTATAGTTGTACACGGTGCGTGCAAGGGGTAGTATGTATGTAATCAGGAGAGGGAACGTTCCGTTTCAAGTTATGTTCTCCTACTTCAAGCTAATCTAAAGCAACTGGTGGAACATGGTGCTATGAATGAACCGTTCCAGAAAACGTGACCTGGCTCCTGTTCAAAGTGTCATGTCCTTTGAAGGTTGGCATTTACGACTCTAAAGAACGAGTACTTGGGGAGACAGAATGGGAGCAAACTATAGTATTCCGTATACAGAGCTAAACTACTGAAATGGTGCCACTTAAAGTGCATTTTTGACCTTTTACTTTTTAAATTGTTGGGCAAAGTACGGTCCTAATGTCTTTGAAGTCTCTTTAGCTGATGAGATTTGGTTTGACCATTTTATGGAGCTTTTAAAAGGATCCCCATCCACTGAAGAAAACATCACTCGAACCGCAGCCAACATATTAAAGCCGAAATTAAATAATTGTGGTATGTGGCTGGAAGCGAAATGACATTTTCTAGCTTGAAACGGTTCAAGTTTCGCTTCGATTCAACCCAGAAAGAAAAAAAACTGGATGTTCCACTTCAATGACTAGAAAGCTAAAGTTTTCTAGACCAGCTTCAGCTGAATTTTGATGATATTTGCCAGAGTGAGAGGAGAGCCTTGTGGAATACATTTAAGTTGTTTGTATCTCGCGAAAGGATCAACAGAGCAACTCTTTCCAACTTCATGAATATCATTGTGACACGCCCTAACTTTCGTGTTTTTGTGCCAGGGAAAGGCTGTTCAACATCTAAAATGCACACACCGGCGAGACTCTATCTTTCAAAATGCAAAATGAACCAACCGAACTCATGACGTTCTGAGTCTGTTCGTCTGGTAGAAAAGCGAATGATAAATAACATACACGCTACAGGTCATTTTGTCATAGTTGAAGACAAATTAGCTTAGATAGGTCGTGTTTTTCAATCTTACCTCAAGGCTTTCAGGGATATTCGTTTGTTGAAGAGCGAATAGCTAATTTATGGGCGTGACCTCGAATGGCGCACAGGAATGCCCAAACAGCAAGGACTATTTTGATGTGGCCTTATCCCCGAGGCGCGCTATTATGTTAGGTTGATCCCGGGTGAGCGTCTCGAAGCAACTGCCAATTGGACCAAAGAATCATGTTTCATGGTTCAAGTCCAAAATCTCTCTTCTCATCGCCCGTCCTGCTGTCCTCCTACGTTGGGAACAAGGCTGAGTATGGCCTTTTCACTCTGTGTACTATGGACGTGCTCTTCTCGTGTGAGCTGTACGGAAGCGGTCCTTCTTCTGTTTTCCTTCTTCCTCTCTCCTTCTCCTTCCTCTCTTTCTCAAAAAGGTCGCACATACACAAGCATGTACCCCCTTGGGCTTCTCGGGTGTTCCAGTGTTCCACTGCTTGGCCCCTTTGGCTTACTTGTAATTTTATGTGGTTCTGTGGGGGCCAATATTTTGAGCGGGTACAAGTATGTTGGCAGTGCATATTTGCGTACCCTCGTTCTTTTGCGCTAGATCTCGTTGCATACATAGACCGATCGTATTTGTGGTACTGAGGAAAGGCTGCGCGCCTGACGGATCATAAGAAGAGGATGTGGAACGAAACTGGATGGTTCCACCAACTTTTGTCAATGTACGCTTTCGAAGTTTTACTGTACATAATGGAACGGCTTGTTTTTGCTGTACCGCTGAAGGTTGGTCTTTAGACCTTCGTGGTTGTCATTTGTTCATGGTCATTTGTGGTTTATGGTCCATCTTGGACATGCCGAAGCTTTACAACTCGCCCCACCATTTGCATTGTGGAGTTTTGAGGTAGTTTTCTTTTAGTTACTCGTTCTTTTACGTGTCAAACATCGAGTTTATAGATTTTAAACCCATAGGTAATGCTCAGGAATAAAAATGAGACGATTTCAAATAATCTGAAACATTTTCACTTGATAATTATGTTCTCATCCAAAATGTTCTGTAGCGTGTTTGGATCCTTTCTTTATCCTAATGCAAAAAAAAAAATGTGATTCCCTGTGAAAAAATAAATCATAACATAATTCATACATTTAACATTATACAAAACTTGGTGTTCCTTCTTTTGATCTAGAAATATTTTTGCATAAAGATCTATTAAAGCATGGTTGTAAGGAAAGAAACGTAGAAAGTGGCTGAGACCTCCCATCTCCAAGGAATTGCTGCGTGAAATTTGAGTCCGTAATAACACTGCGTTTGTTTGTGACTTTTTCGATCTATGGACTGACTCTCTTTTGACCCGTTATTAGAGACTGGGCTTGTCTAAAACTTGTCCAAAATGCCCAAGAAGCACTGATTTTTTTTTGAGTGGTTGGCTAGCAGTGAGAATTATGACTTTCCGTTTAGGTTTTATTTTAATCGAATGCCGGAGAGAAAAGTTAGGCTTTCTCACACTAATATTCTGA
>CM021320.1:1275542-1330592 GCA_010645155.1 Tigriopus japonicus
CTGGCCGACCGTGTGGGGCAGTGTGGGCGTGGCTCGTGATTAAAGGCCTTTCGAGGACGACCACACCCTCGTCATGGCGTGTTGTCTCTCCGAGGAACAGAAAGAACAGAAGCGTATCAACGCGGAAATTGAGCGACAGCTCAAGAAAGACAAACGCGATGCCCGAAGAGAACTTAAACTTCTCTTATTGGGTGAGTGTGATCGCCGCGTGATTTGGGTGCTCGTGAATCATGCGGCTCATAGGTCCCGGTGGAGTGTCCGTAGAGCCGAGTTTGCTAATGGTTTTTTGATTGCAGGTACCGGAGAATCCGGCAAGTCGACCTTCATCAAACAGATGCGCATTATTCACGGCTCCGGTTACACGGACGACGACAAACGCGGTTTCATCAAGTTGGTCTTTCAAAATATCTTCATGGCCATGCAGAGCATGATCCGAGCGATGGACATGCTCAAGATTCCCTACGAAAACGGCGATTCGGCGGTAAGAGATCATTTACAAGAACCTGCAATTTTTAGTCGTCGTGGATTGATTTTGGCTGAAGTTTGCCCTTAATCTTGCGATAAGGGAATTTAAAGCCATTGGCGCTGGGAGATCTAAGATGAATCGAAGTTGCAGACGAGGGGTTATAGACTCGCTTTCGGGTCATAAATCAAGGAAAAAAAAATAGAAGCCCCGAGCAACATATGTCTGAGGTCTTTCTATCTTTGGCACTGTTTCTTGTTATTGTTTTAACGAACTTTGTCTTTTCAATGGGCTCGGATTTTGCAACTCTGACTCATGGCCTCGCTTTTTTGAAATATGAATGACGAGAAAAAACCAATATGACACATACTGATTGAAATTGTATCGTTTCCAGGAAAAAGCCGATTTGGTCCGGTCCGTGGACTTCGAAACGGTCACCACGTTCGAAAGCCCCTACGTAGAAGCCATCAAAGATCTCTGGAATGACAAGGGCATTAGTGAATGTTACGACAGAAGGAGAGAGTATCAACTCACAGACTCGGCGAAATAGTAAGTAGCACCTGTTCCCCTCTAAATCAAGCCGCTGCGGCCTGGCCGTCATACCTATTGATACCCTAGAACTGCACCTTCAATATCACTGTTGTTGATTATTATTATCATCATTATCATACATCCCCCTGTCACTTGAACTATTATTGAAGACACGTACGCACCCTTAACTGACATGATCCTACTACCCCTTTGCAGCTATCTAAACGATATCGATCGAATAGCAGAACCCGACTATCTACCAACGCAGCAAGACATTCTCCGTGTGAGAGTGCCCACCACGGGTATCATAGAATATCCATTCGACCTCGAAGAAATCAGATTTAGGTAATAACTCCACCGCAATTTTGCTAACGCACGACGCTCAATCTCTTCCAGTTTCATTGAGGATGTGGATCGCATTGGTGAACCCGGTTACTTGCCAAGCGAGCAGGACATTCTCCGCTCTCGAGTGCCCACTACGGGCATTATTGAATATCCTTTTGATTTGGATGGGGTGGTGTTTCGGTAAAAAGAAAAGAAAACTGCAACAAATTTAGATTGACTTTTAGACCAATCATTCGCGTAGTGCGAACTTAAAAAGAGCAACGAAATCGTACTGCAATGAATCGCATTGCCCACCCAGTAACTCGTGTAATTCGAAAGTATTGCAACTTCCTCGGTTGGCTCGATCTATTTCGGATTCTCATGGACAAATTGTCTCCGGGATCGGGTACTAAAGCGTACATTACTCTTGATCTTACAGAATGGTAGATGTCGGAGGTCAACGTTCGGAACGTAGAAAATGGATTCATTGCTTCGAAAACGTCACGTCAATCATTTTCTTGGTTGCTCTGTCAGAATATGATCAGATTCTTTTCGAGTCAGACAACGAGGTAAGTTACTGGACTAACCCAGATCTGCCTAACAAATACCTTCCAAGGTTGTTCACACCACGTGTCGTCTATTGATGAGCAGAGAACTAGAGGGGGCATTACCATAAACGGGAGAGGGCACTGCATGGTTTATTCAAACTTTTTTAAACAGGGATTTTGGTATGGCTTCAAAACCAGTTAAGCTAGGCCCTTGATTGGTGAGTGGATCTTGAGACACGTGAATATGAAGCACTGAAGTGCACCATTAACATGCACCACGTGGTCAAGTGTCGCCAATCCATCCTGAAGGTCGGAATATTTATGACCCCTCTTTAAAATCCATGCATGGATCTGAAGCATTTTAAAGGCTTCTTCTGGATTTCGTGTACTTTGCCAAGGATTCCGAAGCCTTACAAATTCAATGATTTACGTGTGCTGTCCTTTTCTGGTGGAAAGGTCGTCCATAGATCACCTGGACTAACCTGGACCAGATTTGATGTGCGAGAGGGTCTTTTGACGTTAATGTTTTTGTTTTCCATTTTCAGAACCGCATGGAAGAGAGTAAAGCATTGTTTAAAACAATCATTACATATCCCTGGTTTCAACATTCGTCGGTCATATTGTTCTTAAACAAGAAGGATCTTCTTGAGGAAAAAATTATGTACTCCCATCTGGTTGACTATTTCCCCGAATACGACGGTGAGTTAATGCAGAACATCATGATGATTTGGGTTTCCATTTCATTTGGGTTATTGTTTTTCTAAATTGGTCAGCTTTGCTCTGACGCTGTAAATAAAGATGAATCCAAATATCCGAATTACATTCGGAAATGTTTTGTTCAATGGCTCTCTAGGTCCCAAGGAAGATGACAAAGCTGCTCGGCAATTCGTTTGCGACATGTATCTTCTTCAAAATCCTGATCCAGATAGAATGTGCTACTCTCATTTCACTTGCGCCACAGGTCTGAAATTGCATTCAAGCGAGATTTCATTGCGAATCTCTTTTAGTTTATTGACTGACATGTACAAACAAGGGGAAGAAATCTGTGGCATTTATTTCAAATTTACTTCGAAAGCACCGTAGTGGGCGTTTGAACTCCTTTAATTTTCAAAGTACCGCAGATTAAGAGTATCTTGAGTATCTTGAATAGAGTAACGTACTTAACTTTAAAAAAACACGGGATCGAATTGAAAAAGTTTTGTATGTATACCTAGTCGTATTCGTCTACAGGAAAACTCATATCCCTATCTAGATTCACTTACGGTTAGATCCCTATCCTCACTTGACAAATTCTTTGATTTCAGGACCCCAAAAGGATGCAATAGCTGCACGCGAGTTCATACTGCGAATGTTCGTAGACCTTAATCCAGACACAGAGAAAATTATCTATTCCCACTTCACATGTGCCACAGGTAATCCCTCTCATCCACCTCAATCTAATGTCTTCGTTTTCTTTCTCTCTTGCGCTTTCCTACGAATCTTCAACCACTGGCCTTGATGTCGCTTCTTCCTCTTTGAATGTTGTTCTACATTGGAAAATCTCCCTGGAAACATGATTGAATAGACACCGAGAATATCAAGCTGGTGTTCTGTGCCGTCAAGGACACGATCATGCAGGCTGCTTTGAAGGAATTTGGCATGGCCTAAGTTTGGCACTTGGAAACAAAAATAGTTTCTGCAAAACTGCTTTGTAAATACTAGGTTAAGATTACCGTTTTTTAAGAAAAAGAAAGAAAAGAAGTTCAACCAAAGGCCAGGTTTGGGTCCTTGGTAAGTGCCAGTAAGGAAATTAAATCGGTATTTTGAGAACTCAATGTAAAAGTAAACATAAAGTAGAGCGCTCACCAAGTACATGGTTACCTCATGTGAGGACCTCTTGTAATCTCTTACTTAGAGCCACTTAATATCGTTGCACAAAGAAATATTGCCAAAAAAAATTCTAACGCATTGAAATGCTTTCCTCTTTCAGACACAGAAAACATCCGGTTCGTGTTTGCAGCAGTTAAGGACACAATCCTGCAGTTGAACTTAAAAGAATATAATCTAGTTTAGTGTTCTCTTCATCATCATCAACAAAAACACAGCATCTTCATCATCCTCATCTATTTCCTCGTACCTTTCTTTCTCTTGGGTCTTTGACAACACTCAGTTTTTTGAGATGTCCAAGCGCAGGCGAGAATTAGGCTTAAGAAGAGGAAATAAACCAATGCCTTCTTGAAGTGATGGTTTTTGATCATCCATCACCAACACAACTAAAAATTCAGTGCAGATAGCTGCGGTTTGCAGTGAATCTGAATGCATGTTGCAACGCTTCCGAGACATTGATAAACAGAAGCTCAACAAGAAAAGCAACAGCTCTACTTTGATCACCACGAAGGTTTCTACGGGAGTTCTTCATCCTAAGACGAGAGGCTCCTACCCCCAACTAAGACTTTATTACTATTACGACTACTTCCTAACCCAAGTTTGGGACTGGAACAGGAGGTCTGCAAAGAACCCTGGTCAGTCGCAAACTCCCGCGTTTGTGCTGAAACCAGTCAAGAGAAATGATGAGAAGAAATAAGTGATTTTTTAAGGAAAGCAAACTCGCGTGATTACTACTATGTCCAGACATATTTTGTGTTCTACCAAATCATCGAATGAGATGTCGGGCAAGGACACGAGTCAATTATTTGGAGATGGATTCACCAGACTCGGACTTACAACCACCCAAACCTACCCATCCATCCTCTTCCCATCCCTTCCACCCTGATTTTCTATCTGATGAAGGCATCTTTCGCTTCGTTTCTTTTGGTTCAAATAGACAAAGAAGATGGGGTTTATGGACGACAGATCAAACCCGGGCCAACAAGATGTTTTTGAGATGACTTGCTCTGTCATTAGCCAGAACTCTTTTGACATGAAATCGAATTGTTCTCGACCAAAACTGATCATGAGCTATTGGATCAGTCCCACTCTACCCGTACACTAAAATCATCTCCAGGATGTTTGCTCGACAAGCACGATCAGTCGACGCATCTGGTTGATTGCAAACTGATCCTTCTTAATGGTCCACCTCTATTGGAATGGATTGAAATTGCATTCTTCAAAGGAAAAATGTCCATCATAAAGTGTGTTTGATCAACAACACCCTCCCCCTCGCCAATAAGATCCAATATTGTGAGACTGGAGAACGAACCTCTTTCACTACTGCCACCACAAGGGTCGCAACAGCAGCAACATGTTTTTATAATTAATACTAACAACCACAAATGCGACTACAACACTCTTGCAAATCGATTGCAAACAATTGGGATCAAACCGCTACTTCTGGGCTATTACTGCTATTTTCTACTGAAATTCCTGGAAATTTCCTCTTGAACAACCGCACCCTATTGCAACAACAAGAACACCAACAAGGTCTCTCTCTTTCTTTCTATCTCTCTGTCTTTGCTTCTGTCCGCCCCGTGAACTCTTGCGACAACAAAATCTGATGCTGAAGTTGCTGCTACAGAAGAAACTAAACCCCAACATTTTCTACTTAGTGTTGTTGCTACCATTCTCGATGGTAGAGTGCATCTGGAACATCTGAGCTCGAATCAGGGCTCTGGCCGCAATCTTGGTCTTCATTGATCCTCGTCGTTAATCATTCACTTCTTTCGCAACTGCAAAGTTCTTGCATTTATCTCAAGATCGATTTCTCCATCCGAAGGTTTCGCATTCGCCTTGGACAGAACGAAAATGCTTTGTGTTTATGCCACATCATCAAAAATTGTCCCAATTGCCCCCAATCAATCGACCACTCTGCCCCTGGCCCCTCTCAACCTTTGCCTTCATTCTCCGTGGGAAAATATGATCCCAAGACAAATTTGCCCCACCCAACAATATTGTACGAGAACCACCTTTGAACCCACGTCTCATTCAAATTTCTAATTGCAATGGCTGATTCCTACTTTTGTTTGTGTCTATTTACCCATCAACTCGTCCGTCTATGAATCCAGCTAAAAGTGCATTCATTATCATCCGTAGCTATACGAGACGAACTTTATTTATTTCGACCCCGGTCCTGTGGTCAAGTTCTTCAATAAATCTTACATTCGAATTTCCACGTTTGATTTGAAATGCCGTAGTTCCCTCTCCAGCAAGCTCAGAACTAGTCATTCAACCACAAGCACCTATAATCCCCTTCCACTAAACAGAGGATTGGGGATGGGTTTAATGGAATTGAAAAGCCAGGAATGGTTCCAATAATAAGTAACCTGAGGGGAACATTGAGTGGTCAGGCTACTACTGTCACGACTTCCGCTATTGTTTATGATGCTAGTACTGTTCTGTTATTATCACCACGACTTACGACGACTACTACAACTTCTGCTGCTACTACTTCCGCGATTATAATTTTATTATCATTATCACTACTGCTACCACCACCCATGTCAATGTTGCAGCTACTCTTTTTCTGTAGTCCATTTGTTGTGGGGTTTTCCTTCTAGTGTTTAAGTCGTCTGCGGACTTATTTCTTCTTGGACCTGCTCGTTAACCACCGCCTTAGTGAAAAATCATTGTTTTCATTCTCTGCAGAAAAAAACCTGCCCGCTCCCTATCGCTTCTAAATCCCCATCGTTCTTATGTTCAATTGCGCTTTTGTTGTCCAAGTCCCGCCCATTGATTGTTTGATGCTGTTATTGCCACTCCAATTTGAATGAGATTTGCCAATGGTCGGAGGTGGACATCGCAAGAACCCCCATTCTCCTCCCTCCTCCCTTGTCCCAATCCCTGCCCTCCCTCTGAAATTCATTCTTATCTAGGACTGGAGATCAGTCCTCCCGCAGAAACGCAAAAATATGTCGATTTCCTGAGCCAACATTCCCCCTGCTCTACTTTAACCTGTCCTACTCCTTCCTATCCATCTCCTGATTGACCTCGTCCCGCCCAGTCCCGCCTCCCCTTTCTCTCCAGTTGCATTCAAGTTTTCCCGCGCGATTTCGCCCCCGCCCCCCTCCCCCAAATCCTTCAATCTCTTTCTATCTCTATCTCTCTCTTTCTCTTTCTGTCTCTGTCGATGGAGAATATCCAAATTTCTCTGAAGCTGCCTAACTGAATAATTGCGCGGGAAAATTTCGAGATATTTGAAGACGGACGTCCTAAACAGACTTGATCCAAGAGTCCCCACTGACCCGCATTCAAATTAACTAAAAAAGTCATTTTACACAACAATCAAAATACGTTTTCGCATCCACCATCAAATCACACCTTCAAAGAAGATCAAGTTTCGACTACATCTATGATGACATGAGTACGACAACCCACAGCTGTGTTCGTACGAAAGCCGGTTTTAATCCTGACCATCCCGCCAATGATCCGTTGGCCAGGCACCCGCCAACCCACATCCACAGTCCGAGGCTCGCCCACTCCCTCCCTCTCTACTGGCGGCACGCGAAGCCGAATGCATGATGATTATTATAATGATTATTTTTCCTTAAGCTTGATCCATTTCTTTCTGTGCCATACTTTCCGTTTTCAAATGCATTTCTTTAATGACAAAAAGCAATCGACATAATCACATTTTCATGGCCAAAAACCACAGGGAGACGGACGATGGCCGGATGACGACGGCGGCGATGCTGACGACGATGGTGGCGATTGTGGGCGTGGCGGGGGCATTGATGGCTATGGGATCAGGGGGTCAGCGTTGAAAGACGACTATTTGCCGAGGCTCTTAAATGAAATGAACTTTAACAAGCCACCAACATCTTGCGGGAAATCGAGTTGCACTGCAAAACATGATAACAGTCCATTAAAATGTGAAACTGCGTGAATGTGAAAGAAAGAATATGGTTATATATTGTGCAAATTTAAAATTAAATAAATGATAAAAACGTCGTAAACAAGGCAGTATGTCATTACTGATGACAGACTATTTTGGAATGGAGGTCACAGCCCAACATTGCTCAGTTCAAGATAGCGGGCAAAACAGTCTTGAGGGTGCCTGCCGTTGGCTTTTTGGACTCTCCCTCTCAGTTTTTACCGCCCCAGAACGTCGAGTTTTGCATTTCAAACTGGACGAGTATTTTTATAGGGATTGTTTATCTCTAGCAATAGATTCCCCAGTTCGGTCGAGTTCATGCATCAAATCTTGCCTCACAAAAAGTGACCTCGCCAAGGGAAAAAAAAAAAAAATTACATTTCAGCATGCTTATTGAGAATGAATCGCTAGTTGGAGTTGCAAGAGTGGCGGATTACCTGAGGTTAAAGAATTGAACATGACCCGCAATGCCAATGCATTTATTAGTGTCTGGTGTACTGCATCGCTTGTGTGCTCATGCATCAGTATTGAATCCATTTCTCATCCCAGCGCGAGTATAAATTGTGCCCATGGGAAAAAGTGTGTGGAGCTGCAATTCATAGACGATCCAGAGCCTTCGACCCCCCTCTTCATTGAAACGGAGATGTCGAATGTTTTAGTCAATGATAAATGGGTCAGCTTTTTCTGGGGAAACCATGTCGAGGCCAATGTGTCTGTGTTGGGCATCCTCGATGAAGTTTTCAATAATCGATCCCAAGGACTGGTTCGAACGAGCTCCAATTTTTGGAAATGGTCCAAGTCGCACGATGGGTTTATGAACAAAACCATGCCAAAGGGTTACTTTTCGCCATTGGTAGTGGATGAGTGGGCAAAAAAGCCGTTGCCTCGAACCAAGCGAGAGAGTGAGAATGTATCTTCATCGTGGGTAGTAGAAATCTTGGTAGTGGCTGATGACACCATGAGCGAGTATTATGAAGAGGAACAGGACCTCACTCTGTACATCCTGGCATTGATGAATAACGTGAACCGGGTCTTCCAGTATGTGTTCATTTATTTCATTATAAAATGTCAAGTAAGCTCCAAGAACCCCACATAACTAAACATCCACCGGATGAGTGTGGGTAAAAACATACCATAACTGTCGTATTAGGATCTCTGCCAGGTTTTCATGTAACTTGAGAAGATTTCTGGTCTCGCCGCTTCCATCTCGACCAAACAAGTATTTGCTCTGTACCAAAAAGTAGTACTGCGACATCATCTACGTAAATTAGCTCGAGAATGTCATTGTAAGCTAAAAGTAAACCATGAGAGAGTCTCGAATACCCAATTACGAGCAATGCTATTTGGTTTCATGATTCTTCAGCGGAAATTTTCCTTGGAATATTTTCTTCATCAAAATATTGATTTTACACCAAAACACGAAAACACACGATTTTGTGGTTATGGAACTTTAGAATTATCTTGTTGGAGAAGAATCAAGACCCAAAATTGACCTTCCCTAGATTTTAATGAGTTCCAAATGAACCATTATTTGAGTGTAAATCTAGTGTAGACAGAACTTAAATCGAGCGGAAAAATATTTTAACCGTCAAGGCTGCCAGTCCAGCATCCTAAAATTATGTCTAAATGATCACTGATTTCAAAGCTACATATGAAACAGAAGCAGGACAGACAATCTTCTCCGATTAGTTTAACGGGGTGTTTCAAAAGAAACGGAACAGTTAACTATACGTATCATGTCTAACTCGTGATTGAAACCATTCATGAATCTCATCTTCAGAGTCAGAAAAAGCAATTGCCCTGCTAATTCATAGTCGAATTACTACGATTTTTTAACCATGTTGGTGTCATTTTTGAAAACAGCCTTCTTGACTCCAGACTATTTTTTTCACTCCGAAATTTGGCTGAAACCAACAAAAAAGCCAATATCAGTGGAAAAAAGCACATTTATCTGGAAAATTAATATCTGCCGCGTTTATTTGAGCTTTATTCATTTTTGTGAGAACCACCATTTCCGAGTTACGGACATGATTATTTGTTGTTGTGTTTCTTATGAATCACCCGATACAAAACTTTGTGTGGAATACTTACTTATAGCAAGAACCGTGAGGGAACCATAACGATGATATGATCTTGTTCCAGAGATGGCACCCTGGGGCAATCGTTTTCAATTTCTGTTGCGAGAGTGATTAAATTGACTCCTGAGCATAATCTTGGCCTTCAAGTTGGCAACCATGCGAGCCGAGCCTTGGATGACTTTTGCCTTTGGCAAGAGAAACAATTTTCCTCAACCTCCCAATCTGAAGCAGGCATCACTAATTCGACCAACCACAGAATCAACAAGCACCATGATCTGGCCATCTTGCTGACTAAACGAGAACTTTGCCGATCCGAGAGGCAATACATGTCAGATGAAAATGAGAATGATGGGAGGATAACCACGACGAGGGAATCTTGTTCCACTCTTGGATTAGGTAGTGTAACTGGGATTACTTCGATCTCGTGCTCTTTTGATTGGAACTAACGCAAAGGAACGATCCTTCCTGAAATATGTCCCGGAATATCCTTTAGAGCTTTACTGTCATTTTCTACGACTTCTCAAGTATTTTAGGGGTAACTTGGTAAGTTATTTTGTTCGCATTCTCATGTTCAGCCCGTGGTAATTGGATCCAATACAGCTATTCCAAATATCCCATTGGTTTTATATGGAGATGGCAAGCAAGTCCCAATCTGAAACGCCAGTTCTCCAGAACTTGGAACTGTCATGGACTAATGAAATTCTTGTCTAAATCCATTGGGGAAAACCACTGGATGATTATTTTTTGTCCAGTCTTCGTTCCACAGTAACTTGGCCTCCTATCCATACGTACAGTATTTAGGTGCAATGTTTGCCCTCTTTCGTATTCAATTTCTTGTACATGCCGTGATAATTTCACATTCCTTCCCTCGCAACATATTAAGCTGTGCTTTAGTGTGTTGAACATTATGCCGGACCTCTTCATTTTCTAGCTGAATTGGGCTCCATTTGCAAGAAGGGCAAGTCTTGCACCATCAATCAAGATAACGGTCTTACAGTCGCCCATACCATTGCCCATGAGATTGCACATACCCTTGGAATTCCACATGATAATCCAGATGATCCCAACTGTGCCGAAATCTCCGGGCATTTCGTCATGTCCCCAAGTTTAGAAACCGATATTCGTCGATTGAGCTGGTCAGAATGTTCCAGAAAAAGTCTGGCCACATTTTTATCTCGAGGCGATGTGGAATGTCTTCAAGAGCAATCTTATGATCAAATGCGATCCATTCTTGATCCCACGCCTACTGGAACGCTCTTTGACGCTGATCATCAATGTCGACTCAAGTTTGGGAGGGCTGACGCTGCCATGTGTCCATTCTTTAAGGATCAAGAAGACTTTTGTGCTATTTTATGGTGAGCAATTGTCGGAAGTACATTTGAAAGAAATGTTTTCCAACTCTAACAAACAAACCATTTTAAAGCGCTGGTACTGTGGAAAGTACTTCCTGTTTGCATTTTTGTAATAACGTAACTAACTTTCTTTCAATTCTTCAAGGATGACATAAGGTCCTAAATAACGAAGGTATATTCTACAAAAAAAGAAAGTAAAAACTCAATGGCTCTTGTGAGCTGTCCTCATTGTTAATTACTTCTCATCTTAGAAAACCCCTCAATCCTTTTTTTTGGTCTGTTCAATTAAGACTAAAGGGTTCTTTCCAGTGTAAAGGGACAGTACTTCACTGATAATAGGTGCACACACAAAGACCTCTACTTCATAGACTCACATATTCTGTAAATACCTTTCAGAGCAAAGGTTTGGATTATCCAAACTTAACTCTGGTTGAACTGAATGAAAAGGCAATTTATGCAGTAAATTTCGTGGTATAGTTTTTTTACTCGTGTTATTTTAAGGATTATAAAAAGCTTTAACCTCTTCAACAAGGCGTCGTAAAATTTTTTAAATCAAAAACATCAAGGTCAAACCAATTATTGGAATGGCACCTAGCTTGCTTTTCACAACGACACACTTCTTTTTGAGCACATATAAGGCCTTCTTTGTCCCTAGTGCTAGAACTAAATCCAAAACCCGCGTAAATGCCGTTATTACCAGTAGTTAAGAGTTAAAGCACCTTCATATATCGACGACGGTGGCGTTAGAACTCTGCCCACAAGAGCATAAAAGGCCATAAACGTGCTGAAAATGAGCTTCCGTCTTTGTCATGAGGCATAATTTGCAGTCTTACTGTTGTCCTGAATTGAGTCCATAAAAGTTTCAGTTGAAGTTTGAAGAACCTTGGTAAGTTGCCCGTAGAAATAAACGTACTTTAGATCATGCTCAAAAGTAGTTCGGAAGGTTCAAAGATTGTATCGTATATTTAGCATTCATGTTTATTTTCGAACATTGAAAGCAAAGCGCGATTTTGATACTTTGATTAGAGGAATACGTACGCATTGCCAGATCTTTGGGAAAAGATTTTCTGTGTTCATCAAGCAATATCCGGTTTCGCTTAACGAGCAATCTGTACTCCGGCAATGTTAAGCACACGTCTTTATTCTTTTTGTCCTCAAAGTTAATCTTTTGGAACAATGTTCATTTCTCATTGAAAAAAGAACTTTATTGTTTCAACTGAGGTAAGATAAGCTTAATCCATCAAGTTTAATGTTGGGGAATAAAGATCCAAAACGAGAGACTTCTAGGGGTTGATTCAGAGTGCAAAGCAAGAAACCTGCCCCTTGGGTGCCCAAGAACTGCATTTAATGGTACTGACTTAGAGTTCTTTCGTGTCTTTTGTTTTATTAAACGACGTAAAGTTGCACTCCATGACTTTTTTACTATCTGGTGCCAACAAGGAATTCGTAAGAGAAAGATTTGCTGTTAACAAAATATCGTATCCCTTGGAAGTTACGGGAGTGTTAGGCATTGAGACCTTTTTTTGTTTACTATACTCAATGTTAGGGCCTTAGGGCTTTTGTTTGTTTGGAATCGACGTTAAAGATAAATTTAAATTAACAAATCGATTTAGATTAGTAAAGCGTAGACATTTTGTTGATAATTCTGTCTTTGATAGGTGTGAAATTGATAACAAATGTCTGACATTGGGTGATCCTCCCGCTGAAGGAACCATTTGTGGACCTCACAAATGGTGCCAATTGGGCGTCTGTGTGGGAATGGACGATCACCACAATCCAAAAATACACGGTCAATGGGGGCATTGGAGTGAATGGGGGCCTTGTTCTAGGTAAAAGCCATTTAATCATGGATCTCGATTATTTTTTTTGAAGAGTTGATTCCCTTGGCAGACATTGTGGAGCTGGATTTGAAAAGAGTTCTCGCGTTTGCAACAACCCTAAACCGGCTAATGGGGGAAGGTATTGCCTTGGCGATCACGAACGGAAACGCGTTTGTCTGAGTGGGCGAACATGTCACAAAGGTCCAATGGAGGACTTGGATGAACAATGCATGCGAAGTAGACGACGAGAAGGTGTTGTGACACCCACAAGAGCTCTACGGAATCCCAAGAATTTGTGCCACATACAATGTGCGGAGGTAGTGAAATAATCATGCCACAAAACGAATACCAACTGTTCGTTGGGAAAAATTCTCAGATTCACTCTTGTGTGATAGCTTGTATGATAATGGCCATTGTTAGTAATTTTATCATCATCATTCCTTAGATGAACTCGAACGAAGGATCCAATGCGGGATTTAGTTTCATATATGCCGAGAATGGGACTCCATGTGGTCGTGAGATGGGCTCACTAGACATGTGTTTGGATGGAAAATGTTCCAAAATTGGCTGTGACCTTGTTCTGAATTCTCAGAGCATTTTTGATTCGTGTGGTATTTGTAATGGGAATGGAACACAATGTCGGAAAATCATCGGAACCCACGAGGATGTTCCTGATGCGGAGATTTCCAGAGGATATGAATATGTTACAACAATTCCTTCCCACGCTAAATTGATTCACTTGCAGGAACGAGGGGTTTCGTCAAATTTCGTGGCTCTCATCGACACTGAAAATAATTTCCCAATATTGAATTGGAACTATCGAGTTCAATGGTCCGGTCTCTACACTTTTGGAGGGTTCTCCGTCAATTATACGCGAATATCCGTTAACACGACTCATCATTCGGGGCAATTCGTGTCTATTTATGAAGAGGTCTCAAATCCGATCGATGTCTATTTACTACGACAAGCCGATAATCCTGGACTTGAATGGAGCTATGTCCTTGCGTTTGTAACCGATCCCCAATCCGTGACGCCACAGTTGGAATGGAAAATGGGACCTTGGGGACCGTGTGACCGCACTTGTGGGACAGGAAATCAGGCGTCAGGACCTGAATGCTTTGCAAATAATAGATCGGTATCAGACGACCTTTGTCCAAGTCTGAATAGACCTCCAGTTTTACTGCGAGCTTGCTCGTTCCAACCTTGTCCACCATCTTGGTGGATTGGCCCTTGGCAAGAATGTGTTGCTCCCAGTTGTGGAATAAACAAAGGGATTCAATATCGAAGTGTCTTATGCGTGCAAGGAGCCGAGGAGGCCCTGCCTGATGATGCTTGTCTATCTGTAATGAAGCCCATTGATACCCAGGTGTGCACCCTCAATTGCACGGAAATGGGAAATGACAAAACGAACAATGGCAATCACCAGGTCCAACCAAAAGAAGAGAATCCATTGGAATCCAATATCATTTTTCTGCCCTCTTCCAACGCAACAAATATGACTTTCCAAAATGAATATTCCCTTCTCGAGGACGCAAACTCATCGCTTCCAAGTGGAAGTTCAGATCAAGCAATGCAAGATTCTCGGTGGGTGGCGGGGAAATGGGTAGGATTTTGTGCATGTGGATCAAGTATTCAATTTCGTGAGGTATCGTGTCCGCCTCAAATGGATTGCAATGCCCTCAAGAAACCTTTAACATCCAAGTTCTGTTCCCAAGTCTCGCCTTGTTTGCCATGGGTCACATCAGACTGGACCACGAATTGTGACGAGCAGTGTGGTTCCAAAAACCAAACTCGACTCGTCATGTGTCCACTTTTCTCTCATAGTTGTGATCCCAAGATGCGACCTTTGGACAGGCAGGATTGTCAGCTGCCAGCCTGTCATTTTTGGAGCGTTGGAAATTGGTCCCAATGCAGTGTCTCGTGTGGTTGGGGCAAAAAGCAACGATCCGTGGTTTGCCGTCATTTTCTTACTCAAGAAGAGGACGAGAATGGGTGCACTCATGTGGATCCACCCGATTCGTGGAAAGAATGCATCTCGTCGTCCTCTTGTGAAATAGATCAACACCATCAGGTGTCTCCTACTAGTGACCAGGGTTTTCCTTGCGAAGACGAGTTGGGGGTGAATATTTGTCTTCGATTTAAATTTTTGTGCAAAAGTAATCGTTACTATCAAGACAAATGTTGCCAAACTTGTAGTTAGAGCATCTGGAAGGGATTTGTAAATAACAGAAGACTTAAAACATGGAAAGTACAAGGTTTATTCATGGATGCATTTTATTCGGAGTATTGACAAGGGGTGAGATTTCAAACTTCTCATCGAGTTCACGTGACATCATGGATTACTTCACGATCTGTCGAAAACTGTTGTATGAAAAGCTGTTTCTGGCGAAGCGTTCTTCACTGGCTTCGTAGTATCGAGTATGGTTTGAAAGAATAGAACCACAACCAAAAACGACCGTGCTCTGAAGGAATAAACCAGGTCCCACAAGAATGCTATTTTCGATGCTGTACACACAAAGTCCTAAAATGGCCGCCAAACCAATGATCATCACGATCCTTGAAATTTTCATGATCACTCTTCGCATTGAAAATTTCCGCTTCTTGGTTGGCATCTCGTTGTCAACAAACTTCATGGTGGTAACTATTTTTTTTACTATTTCTTCTGATTTATGAAGGTCCGAAAATGAGTTCTCCTCTTCAATGATCAAATTGTGACTGACGCATTCTGAGTAATTTCTATGGGGTCAAACAAACTGACAGCGTCTGTATCAGTTGGTTCAGGGACGCTCAATTGAGCCTCTTATCAACGTTGGTTGAATTCCCAAGAGTTTGGGAAGGATCTGACACGTGACGCTCTCTAGACGGGGGCCATTTTGAGTCGGATGTGAACAACATTCCTTGGTATTTTATGGGTCATTGGGTATTCAATTTAACTACAAAGATATTGGTCGAGTGTTTGGGCGCAAATACGGGAGCAATTAGAGTAGAAGAGGAAATCGCATATGCATGTACACGAGAACACAAGGACAAAATATATATCTTAGTTTTTAGCACACTGATTTTAAACCAACCCTCTCCAGTCGGCAGGCGCGTCTTTTTCTTTAAATTTCTATCTAATCTGGATCGGGAGTTTTCATATAAAAATATGCTTGAAAAGGTTGATTTTCTCGGGTTTAATTTCGACAACGCGAGTTTGAACCAAACCTGGTTCAGACATCAAAATCTAAAAGTTTGTTTTAAAGCTAGTTTGAGAATTTATACTAAATGTTTTAAGGCTCATTCAAATTAAATGATGTGGTGACCAATTCAGGGGTTCAACAAGGTCCTCGCAGCCTTCCTATGGAATTATATATGAACTTAATCAATAGTGTAAGAAAGTAAGAGCTTGGTGTTTATTTAGAAGTGTAAGGGCCTGACGTCAAGAAAAAATTAATCATTTATTCTTATCCGGTCCTCACTTGATGGACCCCATTTAAATTGGAATATACTATCAGAAGCTACTACAAGATGTCCCATTTAATAGAGACTGATAGTTTCATTGCTGCAGTGGTCAATTTTCTATTCATTCTCAGTCATTTTTTCCTTCAAAAAGTGCCATCCTCTTGTTAGGAACAAATTTGTATTAGTTGTATTAGACAATTTTGAATTTGCGAAAATGGCCTATTAACTCCTCTGCTGTTTGAAAAACTTGTTAAAAGTTATTGTGAAGAAATAAATCTGTCTTTTCGCATTTCTGGAAATTCATCCCCATTCATTTTGACCACTTTTTAAATGAATAAAGATATGAAAACCAAGTCTTACTTGAGAAGATGCACCCTATATTCGTAGATATGAGAGATCGCATCGACCATTAACTGTGGACACGGACTAACCACTGTGGATGCATTAGCGACGAGAAAGTTGACCCAGATTTAGATCACAATGCGACTTCCTGTTCTTCAAATATGAGTTTCATGAGCGAAAACGTCCTCTCCACACTCGAGCGTTTGCATTCTGTATTTATCCATGGAAGAACGGAGTATTCACAAAATGATCCAAAATCCATATTTCCTTTGGCTTTTGGAATATTGGCGATCGCGCACTTTCGTCCGGCTTCCGGCCCAATTCCACCAACGACCGGAACTGATGAAGGATCTGTTCAATCTGACCCACCTTTTCTTCTGCAATAACCAAAATTTTCATCATCTCCTTTACCTAATTGCATTCGAATGGTCCGTTGCAAGTTCAATGAAAATAATTGTGGTCAACTCATTTGTGATATCACAATTCTACTCGTCTATTTTTACGCTTTATCATCTGACTTGTCAGTTTTACCATGCATGCATTTGACAATCTAAACTTTCACCAATGATGAATATGATGATTTTTAAACCGTAAGCGAATTTTCCGGTAGCAACAGATCATGCTGAAGCCTTTCAGCCAAACTTTGTTGGAAAATCGGTGAAATTTTGAATTAGGCCGTTGTTTACGTAACCTTCTCATTTTTTGGCAAAAGTAACTGTTGATTTACGTATATAACCTCCTGACACGGAAAAGCGAAGTCATTAGAAAACTCATCGCAAATGTTTCTCGACGGATTGGAGCGACATCCAGAAAGGTAAAATGATGAAACAAAGTGCAAGGGGGTATAATAAGGAATAGGAAGGATATTTTAAAGTAAAAGCTAAATAAAGGTCATGGAAAAACAAGGTTCAGCCGAATAAGGGAAACACGAATTTTTTGACACTACAGGGACACAAGGCCTAGGAGTGGAAAACCACAATCAATCTATGAAAGATTTTAACTCAAGCTTAAGAATTCGCCAATAGGTGGTGTGAAAGAGGGGCAAGAACTATGCAAAATGCTCACAAGACTTTTCTCTTTATTTGCTTTATCTTCTGCGCCTTCTAATGGTGCCTATTTTAAGTTTTGGTCAAAATCCTTAATTTATATGGTACAGAGGTGGATCTCCAACCGGGATGGCACATGATAATTAATCTTTACTTACAGGCTTATAACATTGCTTAAAGAAATGATTCCCCATAAAATGAACTTTTTCGTGGTAGAATTTTGTTTGACATGTCCTCCTTCAAGCTAAACAACAACCCTAGATATCTTGAGGGCGTTGGCACAATTTCCACTTCTTACTCCTCCTCTTCTTAGAATTCATCTCAAACTGCTTCAGTCTTAGCCAAGAGCTGGTCCTTGCTGCTGTGCTCCTTGGCCATCGTTTTCGTGGAGTGAGCCGGACTTCATGCGATCTTGGATGCAATGGCCTTTGTCAGCTTGAGAGGCCTTAAAGTCTTCTTTCCACCTTGGTCAGGCGTCCTGTCTCTTTTTTGATATTTTTGTGTTATGCAGTCGTTTGAAAGTACACCTCTTCCTTAGACGTTTGTGAGCGACCCGAATTCGACATGTTTAAAGCAACAACACTCTTGCTTTTGAAATCCATATTTGCATTTGATTTATATGAATCGACTTCGACTTTGATAGCAAAGCAAACTGAACATGGCTGAACAATAAATTTCTAGCAAAAACTCTTTCAGTTAAATAAAGAGGATGTTTTAGGGGTTTAAAACTAATGTTCCACTCATATTACCTTAGACAAACAATGTAAGGCTGGGCTACAATCTGTAGTAACAAGTACAACAAGTGGGACTTTGGGCTAGACTTTCATGGGCTCATTAATAATCTATTAAAATCTGGCGGAGTAGCGCTGAATTGAAAACGTGGTCCCACATAGACATCGGAAGCGTCATACCTACGTGTACAAATTCACTTTAGTGGGTTTGTAAACTCACCTTTGCTCAAATTGATCGTGTTTGGAGAGAAGAGCTGTCGGTCGAGCAACGAATGTCACTTCATTTCATATCCCTTTTCTACCTTTTTTAAACTCTCTTAACGTACTTAATGATAGTTCAACCTCTTCAAAAAAAAGAGGAATATGCATGTTTTGAGGAGCTCGCTGCTCAAAAAACATGCTTTGGGAAACCTTCCCTCACCAAGGCAACTCATGAGAAAGAATAGGCATTTTTAAGCTCTTTTAAATTGGTATATGTCTTACATCCTTGAAGCCTCATTGTGCTTGTCATTTGGAAGAGTAAGTGGATGGATAATAGCTAATACACGGTAGATTAAATTTCTTTTTTAGTGTTTGCTGAAATGTCAAAACTTCCAATGGCGGTTTTGAATTTAAAAAGGTGCTAAGATGACACACGTCAGTGAACTTGCCCCATCAGAGAGTGCACCAAAACCAAAGACTTCATGGGTTCACTAATTTTTCAAAGTATATCCTTCTTTTCCGTTGTCCATTTTTTCTTCTCTTTCTCAATACCTTTACTCTACTATCATCCATCCTGATCTTTGAGTGGTTCAAACAATAAACAATATCCAAATATGTTTTTGACAAAATGTTCACTTTAGCCTAGATTCAATATTGCAGTCATTTGAGATGATAAGCATGTATTCGGACATCAAAACTATAATTATTATAATTTATTTTTTTCATAAATTTTTAATTATAACAATTTTTTTTATAAATTAACATTATAATTTGACTCATACTTTTTAAAGCAAAGGAAACCACCGTGTATTGGAAGCTACTTCTTCTCTCACAGCTTTAGTCCTACAAAAAAGCCCTACCCCGCTCTTGCTATGGAAAGCTTTTCGCTTGTCAATCCTCTGATTAGTATTCATCCGGTGTCGGTAATATTGATTGAATGTTCAACGCGTCAGAAAATACACACCTTGACTCGGTCACCAAAATTTCTTTTCGTAATGCGGTGGACCAATATTTGGTTTATGGAGACCTGGCATACACACCTTCGATGGCTAGTAGCTCCTTGTTACGAGACTTTACGCGTTCAACGGAAAAGAATCAAGCCTACATCAATCAGTAAGATTGGATTTGCCAAGGTTGCCTTAACTTTCCGACTTATCTTATTATAAGACTCTTTCGTCTGATTTCTTGGGTCTTCGGAGACGACTTCCATAATGGCAGTATAATAGTGGTTCCAAAATTCCCATAGTGTTAGTTTGACATTGTTTTGATTTCTGTCAATTGCTTCTTCCTTAGGAACCGTATTGAAACTTGCGGAAAAAGAAGTACTCCTAATGGATGGTGTTTGGTACTGGAATCCGGTTCAAACATGAGATGTTTTGTTATAAAGGGAATTTTACGTAACCCAATGGTTAAAATTAAGCGAGTGTGGTCATGAGGAGTAATGCGGTTATCACTTAAAACAAGTACCTTTTAAAAATGTTAACAAGAAAATGAATGACAAGCATATATCAGTAAAAGTTGCATTGTTCATTCAGCTTTTTCCCTTTCAGTTTGTACGTTCTCACAATGCCAACATGAAAACATTTAGAAGACATAATTTAATCGAAAGGAGCGGAAGGTTAGCCCGATTTCCATCAGTGAGAGAGGCCCCAGTATCAATTCCTTCAAGATCTTTCTTAAGGACACTTCTAGACCAGAGGCTAGTTTTTTAGACGCAAAAGATCAATTTCAAGATCGTACTTTAAAACTATAAATTCGATCTTGAGATCGATCGTTGCGTCTAAAAAACTAGCCTCAGGAGTCGGCAACAGCTTTTGGGTCAAGGCCCACCAAATATGATTTTGTGCAGTCACTGACCCACCAAACAGATGCATAGGCCCATAAATTAGCAATCAAAGAGCTCTGGGACCCCAAGTACTATGGATGACATTCGGGCCAATTTTAATTGACTTGCTCCTGGGCCCACAGAGCATCACCTTTTGGTCCACTGGTTGCCGATCCCTGTTTTAGACGCCAGAAAAACTGGATGATGCGATGGCTGGCTACGCTGGTACCCTCTAACTCCGGCACCCACAATCCAAAAAAATGACATAAGGCGCAATTATAGTTTGTTAAGTATCCGTTTTGCCGTAACTTGCAAGGTTGAACTGCAGCAGATGAAGTTTCGCCAAAAGCATTTCTTTTCTTTGTTGGGGCAAAGAAACCATGCAAAATGTCAGAAAATCCAAGAGTCGGGGAATTTCTCTGAACTAAAAGGCTAGCGATAAGAATTATGGCTTCCAATAGGAAAGAATCAATTGCACTCTTCTCCAAAGGAATTCTTGCTTTTGTTGGTTGACTGCGCATTTCAATTTTCAATTCAATCGAACTTCGGAGTATAAAGCTGTTCTATCTTTATAATCTCAGTGCATAATCCTGCCCAAAATGGTTGAACAAGGCATATTTATTTATTGTTTGTTTGCTCTCTTGAGTACAGTTTAAAGATCATTAGCTCTTTTTACCTTCATAATTCTATTTGAATCAAATCACTTTTCACTACCTCAACATAATTGTCACCTCACGTTCAACATTAAAGATCATCAAATGACGTTGACCTACAGGGTGACAAGGAAGTCTTAGGACAGCAAACGTAACTTAGTAAATAACTCCACATCAACAATGACATCAATACAGGATCAATGCACCACATCCTTTTCAATAGAGTCCAAGGTAGCAGAAGGGCAGCTTTGAGGTTGCTCACACTATTAGAGGGTGTTACTCCAACCTTGCTCTCAAGAATAGACGGCATAACAAAGTTCGATCATTTCGATTTGGGGAGCAAGGGGACATGCGGTGCGTGTTTCGAGTGTTATAGTTAGGCTCCGATTCCATGCTTCTGTGAAGGCCACAGGCGGTCATTTTGTCTGAAATTTGGACATGTGCTTCAAAATATTGTCGTTCTTTTATGACTAAGTGAAAAAGTCGTCAGGCAAAACGAGTTGGAGATATTTGCTAAGTTTGCTGTCCTAGGACTTTTTGGCCACCCTGTAGACGTCCATAGTTCGAGAAAACCCTCGAATCTAGGTTATTAATCGATTTGAGAGGATCAGCCTTTTATTTTCTTCAATTGTGAGTGACACTTCGAAAAGTGGGGACAACGAAATGAAAGATTGATTGTTTTGTAACAACTTAGACACCTAATTGATTGCAATAAATTTGAAGAAAAAAAAAATCACACACAAATTGTGTTGTGTTGAGGAACGTTCTAAAAACCGTTCAAATTGGAATGCTTGAAATTATTTTGACAGAATTGTGTTTTTCCGTTTTTGTTTTCCATCTCCGTTGTGTGCAACAATCCTGACACATGCGGAATGCTTGAAGGACAAATAGAGTTTCGCAATTGCTCCATTCCTTGAATCATAATAATTTTTATTGCGAGGATTTGCATAATTTGTTTATTTGTTTCAATTCCATAGGCTGATTATGACGTATTATGAATGGGCCAAAAAGGGTTATAAGATAAAATGTGAGTACGAGTAGTAAGTTGCGATCTTTAATTCTTTTGAGGACATATTTATCGCAAAACAAGTTAGGATAAATTACTCAAATATTGAGAAGCAAGCAAAGACTTTAAAAAGGGCCTCTTAGTGGACACTCCAACTAATAAAAATTTGAACTGCATAGTTCAGAAATACATGTTGAATTTGCGCTGTTATTGGAAACGTAACACCTAATTATATCATCTATAACTCGCCTATAAACTTGCCTTCATTGCATTAGATTGGCCAAACACTTGGCTTGAATTGTCAGAAAAAAAACATTTTCCGCTAGTTGAATGTTCCCTGATGGGTCATTTTTGAAAACAACCTTCTTGACTCCTACTTTTTTCTCCCTCTCGAAATTTGGCTAAAATAAAAAACAAGGCGACATCAACGGAACAAAAATAATGTATCTTAATTTTTTGGGGGGTTAGTTTTAGATTTTGAGATCCGATGCATTGTTTTGGGTGCAGAGTTCTAGCAAATATTTATATGCTTAATGAGAGATCTATATTCAAGTTAAGATCGACATGATCAAACATGTACTGGCATTTTTCTGACCCACAAACTAAAAGGAAACATTTTTTTGGAAAGAAAAATTGACTTCGTTTAGATTCACACCAAAATAAATTAAACGACAATAAAGTGAACAAGCGCAGAGTTTTTCATTTTGTAGCATTTGGATGCATTAAAAAAATAATAGTTATCTCAATCTAAAATGCTCTAAGTTTTAAACAAACTTAAATATCGAGAAACGAAATATAGATATAAGAATATCAAATCATCTAAAAAGTACTTAAGTGAGGCATTTTAAACTAAACAAAAATTTCAAAGAAATCTGTTCCATGGATTTTTTTGAAGGATTATGTTCAAAATGATCTAAGTTGAAGCTTGAAACACAAACCGACGTTATGAATATTTCTAGTGATATCGGTTCTATGTTGAGATCTTCAACTATTGTTCTGTTTCTTCTCTGATAGGTTCGTTTCGACTTTTTTTTTTTGGACTCTTTCATGTAGGCGACAATAGTTTTGAGGCCTTCTATATTTTCGGGGGGAATAACCCACACCCTGAGGTCCACGTGGTTTTAACTGCTTGCATAAAATTAACATCAAATAAGCTCTTGCAAAGTACGGGTATGCAATCAAATCGCAAAAACAGTTATGCGCATCCGAATTTTTTTGAAAGGGCCCCAAAAGCACAAAACAGTGAGACTTCTTACAAGCATATTGGAAACAGATCCTCTGAGCTATGGTTGATGCAATCCGACATATTTCAGACACACTATTATGCTGAGAAGACAAGGTCCATTTTCTTGGAACTTGTGGGCTTTTTTGTTGAAATGTCAACAAAAAGTTTTTCCAACTTCCTTCACTCATTTGTCAATCCTTCCTTTTATTCACTAGCCAAAACTCAAATTGGCACGTTTTGGATGTAGACATTGAAGAATGGATCCAAATGGAATATCGTTCCCTTTTCTACAACATTGGCGAAAGAACTGTCTGAAGACGGTGGTGGGGACTTCAAATATCATGTAATGATCCTCTCTGGAACTCCTAAATTATGCACAGTTGATCAAACGTGTTACAAATAACATGGATGAATTGAAGCAGGAGAATCCAATTCGAGGTGAGGGCATTACGTTCATATTTTTAGATGCGTTTGTTCAAGTTCAACACTTAATGCATTCCAATATGTTCACCGCTCATCACTCACGTGGCAGCACTCAACTTGCACATCATTTTTGACATGGCATTTTGGGTGCTTCTCGCTTTTTCTTTTCTTGAAGCCACCTTGGATCGAACTTGATAAGCGCCATCTTTGGGTGGAGTACTGAACGTGTTTCTTTCGGACCTTGAATTGCCTTGATTTAGGAACAAAGGAAAGAAAGTGTTCCCTATTCCCTTGATAACCGACCACATTGCCCTACAATGCCCTCAACCATAGACGACGCTTTCACTGGACGGAGACTGGAGAGGGGAAATCGTATTTTTACGCCCTTTGAAGTTCCTTGCACTTGTTTTTAGTAAGACCAAAAATGTGTCAACTAATGTTCAGCTCAATCAAGCAATTGAGCCAAAAGTTATGCGGCTTTAAAGTTCAGTGCAGAGTAGGTGCGAAGTGTGCTTCATTGAAAAAAACTCGTTCATTTTGCACCTGCTCCATTCTAAAGTTTAAAAGTAGATAAGTTTTAACTTGATTGTGCGATTGGATAGAAAGTTAAAATAAGCACCCAGTTAGCTTCACAGAAACTAGAACACGTTCCATTCAAATCAAATTTTCTTCTTTCATGCTGAGTCCTTCTTTTACGAAGTCCATCGTCCGACATTTTTGTTTAGCTGACCCGTATGTTAGTGTGTTGACCGTACGGGCAAAATCTTGTGATGCTTGATTTCCATTGCACTAATCGGGATAATGATGTTTGTGCACCATGGCTGACAAGTTTGTTGGGCCTCGAACTTTTATGGCGTATTCTTCACACCATACTGCCAGGTTAATTGGTAAACACCATGTGAGTTTCGGGGTTTGATAGTTGCATGGCACACGTAGGTGCTCAACTCAGCATCGTTAAATAGGGTTTTATATGTAGGCCATTAGAAAAACAAGGGCCATCTTGTTTGGACAAGGTTTCGACATTGGTAAAGTCAGGGACAATTTAAAAAAAATCCGGCCTGGTCCATTATTTCCATCGCAGAATTTGGATCAAGCATATGTACCTTTAATTTTCTATTGCGACTAGACGTCATGTCAACGGCTAAAAGTACAAGGTGGAATTATGTTTATAAATCTACAAATAGGATAAAAATGAAGACCAGGGAGAAGGTTGAACTAAAAAATTCGACAGAGGAGGTTGATGGAAATGTTGGTTATTCAAAGAAAAGATGAGCTACAGCATATCAGTTCCCGTCGTTGATGAAAATTGGCCGGAAGCCGAGCAAAGTTGCGGTGACCACCAATATTCCGAAGGGATGTCAGGCCAAGGACAATAACGTATTGACAAGTTCTTGACTACGAAAGATAGCATTCATATCCGGATATCAGCCCCGGAAAGGGTAGGTTCCCAACCCTGCTAAACGGACTCGGTTTCTCTATGAAATGCAACGTGGTCTCGTTTGAGGACCTTTGAGAACGGGGCATCGGCAAATTTGAGGGACAATTGGGCAGAATCAGGACACCAGATATGAAGCCCGCAGAGGAAGATGGGAGTGATGAAGACCCGGGAGAGCTGATACCAAAGGAAAATCTGGTTGCCCTATCTTTATTTCTGATTGAAACGAAAATAATGGACGGATTTAACAAATGACTTAAATCTTATTTTCCGGAGATTCCCTCTCACTCAATTCACAATTTAGAGCTACCAAAAATAATGAGTGGTTTTCGTGTTAGTGATTCATAAACATCATGCTCTAACTGCATGCATCGAGTTTTCCGATCAAAAAAACGTGCCCTCCTAACACCACAATCATGGTCCTCAATCACTATTGAGTTAATTACCGGTTTTAAGTCGGCTTTTCCCGCAACAGGATCAAAAACAGAAATAGAATCAATGCCAGATACAGCATTCGTATGAATATACATACGTTTTCGCTCTGTCTCTCGCGCATGTTACAAAACAATGATAGCATGTTAGCTTCTCTGCGAACTTTCGTGACAGACTGCATCAGCCTTATTTTCTTTTTCTGGGTTCCTTGGTAGGTTGGTTAGCTAGTTACTTGGTTGCATTTCTACACTTCCTTTCCAATGTAATAATGGGAAAAATAAACCGGTAAGCTTTGTTAATCCATTTTGTTAACGACCACTGAAAGATCATTTTGGTCGTTGTACTTCCACCCATTTGCATATCTAAATGATCCCCCTTGAATAAAGGTTTAGGCTGTCGGAATGTTTCACGAGCTCGAAATTCTGCTGAGTGAGGCCAAAAAGAAAGTTAGACCTCCAATCACTCAAACTCTACAAAGTTTTTGTCTGTGGTCTTGCAGAAACTGAAATCATTAATTTAGTAGCTGGGATGGGTTCGTCTATCTTTGGGGACAAAGCCGCTCATTGTTTTTTTTCCTCCAAGATTTCTTCTCTGCCTTCCAGCTTCTCATGCGAAGCCAAGATTAGTATCACAAAAATAAGAGTCTTCCAAGACCCCATCACGAGAAGACTCAAGAGCATCTTTAACGAGAACTTTTAGATTGATATCTGAGATCTACGGTATATTGAGAGGGGCGGAGAAGAACGTGGGTCTAATTTCAATTTGTTTTAGTGTGATCTCAATGAGCTTAAAACCATTGAGGCGTACGATGGGAAGCCAGATTTCCATCTTGAAAAAAATGGAACAACCGCATTGGTGAGAAGAACATCAACATCTAAGCTCACCAAGAAGACCCAGTAGTCGCTTAGTCAAAAAAGGAAGAAAGAAAGAAAAACCGTCTCTTTCCTCTCGGTCTTTTAGCCATCTGGAACTTATCGTTCGAGTGCAAGTTGCGAGTGTGTTTAGAAAGCTTAAGGCCTCGGAACTCTGAAGGGAGAAAGAGAAGAGAGAAAATGGGCCTTCTCTTTTCGTTTGGTCGTCGCTGTCGTGCTCTATTTCGTCCTCTTCTCGAACGAATCAAAGGAAAAACTCCGAGCTCTCTGCTTCAGTGCGAAATTTATTCGGTAACGTCACAGGTGTGTGATCCACGTTTCTCGATCTGTCATTCTTTTGAAATTATGCGGGATTGTGGGAAATCTGGCCAGGCCTTTGTGTCATATTCCGATGCTCACGTGACATAATTGTTCCCTTGGAAGAAAAAAAGAAATCACTAATCATCATTGAAAGTGCCTCCCTTCGTTGCTCATCGATTCAAAGCGGATCTTGAAAGTTAGGGTACGTTGATAATGTACATTTGAATTTATTCAGTACATGTCCATACTTTAACTTAATAATACTAATTTGAACCACGCAACTAGTTACTAACCAAGCTTGGCCAAAAGGTCAACTTTATGGCTGATTTGGCCAGATGGTCGCACCACTTGACCCTTCAAAACGTCTCTTATTATGAGATCAGAGGAAGACAAAATTATTTAGAGTCTCGAGGCAAAATCCGGACTGTTTGAAAGCTCGAGCCAGCTAAGCTATCCATGAATTAATATTAAAGTTCACTTTTGAACCTTAGAAGTGGTTGGAAATCCAAAAAAGACGTTTATTTCCGTCGCAATAAGTACTTGAATCCATCTCATCATGAATCTGCCATTCATAAATTGTATGATTGTTTAAGTGTTTCCCATCGCTCAAGGACTTGATTGTGAAAACATTCATGGAATTGTGACTTGATTTGATTGAAAACAAAGAATTGGAAGTAAAGAAAAACAAAGACTTTCCACTTGTTTGAAGTGGCAAACCAAAAATAAATCATTTTTGCATGAATATCCCTGCACAATCTAGGAAAAATGTTGGTTGGTCTTGTTTGTCATGTAGCACTCTCGGAAGTTTATGGTTATTACGAGGTGTGGGAAAATAGATCAACTAATACAGCTTTTGAGGAAAAACTTGCCATGTCGCAAAGAGAAATAGGAGGTAAACATTTCAGATTTGCATCCAGAAACACGAAGTTCTGTGCGTTTGGATGCATAAAAATAATGGCTATGTATCTACTCGTCCAAAAAGTGACACTGATTTGATTTTGATCCAATTATTTTGGCATCCGACTGAGCTCTACCTTGTTTGATCTCACCCGTCGAGAAAAAAAACAGAAAACTCAATTTAAAGCAGAAATTCTGGGTTCATGAAAGCGCCAAGCAAAAGAGACTTTTCTTTCCTCTATATTTTCCAGTCCTGAAACAAAGAGAAAAAGTGCCCTTTTAAAACTTGAAACTAACAAAACATTTCCCTTGTTATTTTACAATGTATTTCAGGAATTTTATGGTCAGAACGTCCAAGACAAGTAAGAGAAAAAAATAGGCGAAACTAGAAGAAACAGGGTCTATAACATACGAGAATTTTGCCTTGTTTTTCCCCGTAAATCTTCATAGAAACCTTGCATCAGTCTGGAGTTTTTGTAGCTATTATTGTCAGAAAAGTAATAACCTCTTGTTGCTAGGTCAATAGGCGATAATGTTAACCCTTTACAAGGGTCAATTTTCAAAATGGAGCTAGTGCTTGTGACTCACACGTTTTTGCCTTTTGGAGTTTTATTTCTAGTTCCGAGTCATAATAAGTTTTGTTTTAAGACACATTTACCTTGATGTTTGTTATTTTAGGTCTCTTTTTGAGCCTTTTCATGTCTGTCAGATTGGTAGACATGGTTGTCTGTTTTGTTTCTTTTGAATTCTACTGTAGGATGCAAAATTTATATTGCTCCAATTCTACAAAGTCTCGAAGCCTTGCTTTTCCAAGGAAAGTTTTTGTTGAAAGATGAAATGGCAATGTCTCAGATCACTTTGGTAACATGCTCCAGTTCAATTTGACATTCAGAGATTCGAACCTATCCCTTACTGATTGGTAATTTGGTTACAAGCTGCTTTTTCTGATTAGTTCTTCAACCAACGAACATTTAAAGGCCAAGCATGAATGATACTAGACGCCAGGCACTTTTTTCTACAAGAGTGGTGTTAATCGATACGCCCACTAGACGTTCTTCCAATATCTCTCCCAAGTACACGCTCAAGTTTTATGTCAAAGGCATCCAAGAACAGGAAAGGTAAAGTAAAGAATGAGAGAGAGATCTGGCATGGAAATGTACCAATTTCTAGCATTGTTCCATACCAATGAGAGGAAGAGCCCAAATCTGTTATCGTGCATTGTATGTACTCAGACATCGAATTGTGTGTACATAAGCACTAAATCATACGTTAACTAGCCTTAAGGGATATCCAATAGAGCGAGGGAAATTGGAAACCATGATACCAATTTTTCTCAAGCAAGTTCCCACGACCTACTTTGAATTTTTTATTAAGAACATCCAAATAATGCTCAGTGGTGTCAGCAAGATTTTTGAGATAAAAACGTACTTTCAAATCTCAATCATGTCCCGCTCAATTCGAGGGGTTTCATTCAATTTTGAACATCATTTCTTGTCTTGATTGGAAAGACCAATTCAATACCAATTGGATTTAAGATTGCTCAATCACGAACCTTTGAATTACGGCTCACGTGAGTGTCAAGGACAGGACATTCTATTTTCTTATTTTCTCTCTTTCAACCATTTCTACCACCAAAAAGTTCAAGCATTCAAGCTACTTCAAACGTCATCGTGAGTTGTTCACTCTTGCTCCTTTGTACCAAATTCTTCTCATTTATTTATAGACGAAACAGGTGTTCCCAAGGGTCCTTTTTCATCGTTTCCGCTTCACATACTTCTTCCATCATGCTACGACGGTTTATACCCACGTGGATGACGGGAAGCCCCCGAAAATCCGATGATATCTCGGTGGGTCCAGGCGATAATAGATTGGATCCCTCCGTGGTCCAAGAGGAGAAGGAAGAGATCCCACCCATAGATATCATGTCTTTCAGTGTGGAGCAGAAGCTCTTGCTCAAGGACTCCTGGAAGATTATTTACTCGGAAATGGGACAGGCTCTCAGTTTCGTGGGGGGTGGATCCCAATCCAAGGGCGACATGACCAATTCCGTGGCAGACACATTTCTCAAACTGTTCCAGGAGTATCCCAAATCTCAGGAGTTCTTTTTTCATTTCCGTGATACTCCCGTGGAGGCCCTCAAAGAGGACGTTCGACTGTCTCGGGCTCTCCAAGAGCACGCTGTACGAGTTATGCAAGTGGTGGAAAAAGTTATTGCCAGATTGGAGAACGCCGAAAAAGTGAGTGAAGATAATCAATCAAAAAAGCTTTGAGACTAGCGTGCTTATCCTGGACCTTTTTTACACATAATAGGTCGGAAACTTGTCTATCTGTAGCGTTATAGATCTCTTGGGCTCGATCTCGTTCCGAGTGATGGAGAGAGAAGGGTAGTGCGAATTCTAATTAACTCTCCGGGTTTGGCATTTTCTCTAGCGCATGGAATCAAATCCAAGTAACGTTTTTTTAATACGCATGCATTTCCATTAAATTTAGCAAAACTTTTTTTCCAGGTATCTTGACTAACATCTTGAAAGGCCTAAACAAATATATATTTGTCCAAGCTTCTCAGGACACACTTTTCTGCAGTGAATAAGTTTGGCTCAAAGGTCATTTTTCAGTGGTCCGTTCAAGAGTAGGACACGGTCCATTCAAGAGTAATGAGATGGAACGCTTCCAAAAGGAAATTCATGGCTTTTTACAACATTGTTAAGCCTCCCAGGGGACTTCTCGATTTCCTTTGAGGTTTAAGGGTCATCATTTCGATGCTTCATCGAGTGGGAAATGCGAAAAAGATGTATTTTAAAAGTCGTTCATCGATTAGTAACCCAGCCCAAATGAAAATTGGGTCTCCTCAGCACCCACGTACCAACATGTTCTTGATATAAAGGGCCTCTTTTCTTGGTATATCGCAAGGGTCTTTTGATCAGTGAGAAGCTACTGAGAAGCCAAAACTTCATAAGAAAGGAGATTCATTCGCATGATAAGATAACATTGGAAGAGCACTTCCGAAATTATAGCCTTGGTACCGGATCTATTCAAACTCACGGCCGACTTAAAAAAGCCGCGTTACTTTTACCTGGGCTTCCATTCCCGTTCATATTGTATCAGTAAATTAAGATCTGTCCTCCTTTCAAACTGGCAGGCAATGTTCTCTTGTCATTCAAATTCATTAAAAGGAATCTTCTCTTTCCATCTTGTTTCACTTTGTAAAAGTGATTGAACGAAAGACCTACTTTCTCGCCTTCTCACATCATCGTGATCATTGTAGCAACATCCTAATGGTTATTTCCACGGTATTTTTGCAGAGTAATCAATACCTACTGAACTTGGGCAAGTTCCATCGACATGCTGGGATCCCCAATGATTACTTTGGAGTAATGGGGACGATTTTCTGTCACTCTGTCCGCCCTTATTTGGAGGATCAGAACGCTTGGAACGAAGATGTGGAAGACGTCTGGATGGAACTTTTCGGACACATTGCTCGAGTGATGACCCATGGGCATAAATACTATCACATCACCAGTCATCTTCCTCCGAACACGAAATGAAACCAATCTACTTCGTTTAGCGCACCTCCATTCTGTACGAACACAAACTTTCTTTCGATGGTCAGTTTTTGTGACATTGCCTTTGTATTTCTTGAATTTGATCCAATGAGCAGAAAAAAATAAAAGGTTTTCCTGTAAGTAACTGATCTGTTTTATTAACATAGATCTGATAGTTTCTAGGGCACTCGTCGTGATTATCAATAGATAACAGACCCCGATTATTGCTGCAAAGGTTTGACATGACAAAATGTTTTTCATTTCCGAGAGCTCTTCTTCGCTTCAGAGGTTTCCATATGTCCTCTTTTGACGTCAGATGTCTTCTCTTTTGTCTCGCTCTTGTTATCGCCCAAAAAGCCTTGGTGTTCTTCATCTCCTTTTGCTGGATCTTCAGTTCCCCTTTCAAATCTGGCTGACGGTGTTTGACGAAAGGGCTCTAAGCTACGTCTCCTGGGCGAAAAGACATTGCCCTTGATCAATAGGTCTATTTGATCATCACTTAGCATGTCCATGCTGAAAATAGAATCAAATATCATAATGAGGAAACCCACATTCCCCCCTTTTGAGGTTCTTTCGAATAGTATCTTTGGCCTGGTTTTCAAAAGTGGGAGCCGTTGTTTCTTGTTGAAAAGAATTGGTTCACCGTTTCTCACACGAAAATCTACTTAGAAAATTTTCCGCAAAAGAGGAGATCCATTGTTCCCCGACAGAGTTTTTCTTTTGTTTTTGCCTTCCGTTTTCTTTGAAAATGAATCAATTTTAAATCCGTAGATTGCATAATTAACACCTCGAAAACGGGAGCAGATACAAACAGTGGGAGTGTTCCAAACAAGCCTTTAGGAAACTTGAGATCCCATCCCAGTGAGAAGCTGCGTGTGAAACAAAGTTTTGAGACGCTTACTCTCTATTGGATAGATGAAAGACATTGCCAAGTTCTCCCTTTCAGAACAATTTCGTCAAGAAACAAACATGTTTGCGCAAAATGGTAGAACGAGATTTCAACTTTAACAAGAATATTCAAAAGTTTCTTCCAAAAGTTAGAAAGCCAACAAATGTATTTTTTTGAGTGCCACCACTCTCGTTCTGTATAATGATGAATGATAAAAGATGCATTCAAAGAAAGCGTAGGTGAAAGGTCTCTCGCGATCTGGACTTGAGATAGGATCTCTTCAGGATCAGTTTTTCGAAAGATTACGTGGTACGGAAAACGGCGAAGGTCTCTGCATTATCCATTAGTTAAGCTTGTTAAACACGAGAGCCTTTCTAATCAACAAGCAAGACCTAGCTAGGGATGCTTACGCACAAAGGTATTTGGCGTCCAAGAATAAAAAGTACGTGGTCAAGGTTTAGCTGTAAATTACCTGGCAAGACTTTCTGCATCTGACAGGTCATCACCACATCCGTGAGGTAGACTAAGGAATTCTTCTTTGACTTGGTTTAACCTCGGATCTTTAACGGTAACCACCGATCCTATGTCTCGCTTGGATAGCGTATTTGATTTGCTCTCACTATTGCTGTCTTCATCTGATGAAGATTCTCTTGCAAGACCACACACATCCACTTTTTGCCAATCATCCTCATCCGATCCCAGAGTCTCATAGCCAGGAGATGGAAGTGGACTAGCTGCCGACGAATTAGAAGTGGACGTTACTTGCGATTCGGTCCGAGCGGGACATGTCGCCGCCATTTTGGATCGACAGCTGACAGAGTTCTCTAGACAAGAGGAGGAAGACGAGGCCTACCGAAGAGAAAGAGATTTTTGATTGACATTCGCGGGGTCCATAAGAGGGACAAACACACCACAGCCTAGAGGCAGTCTTGCCATAATTGGTTCCCTGAAGGAGTGAGCAAATATTGAGGTTTGCCCGAATTTCTGCAATTTTTCTATGAAGTAAGTGGCTTCCCGTATTGATTATTGATTGACCGAAAATGCCTCTAGCGTAGGTTTGTTTGTTTGTTTGTTTGTGGTGGAGTCAGAATGCAGCTTCGCAGCTGCGATCTGATAGAGGCTGTCCGCCATATGGGGTTATTGCCGCTCCACTTGGACAAGCCAACAAGCATTAATTTTTACCTCACCCTCGGGAATGACCCCAGGTTCGCCCATTTAAGCCGTCAAGGGCCGTGACTACTGCATGTAACTGAATACCACAGGTCACTAGAACTCGGCAAGCCCGGGATCGAAACGGGGCTTGCCTATTTTTGCATTGAAAGACAGTTCAACGCTAAATTTTGACTCCGAAGAGTTGAGTTTGCAGATTTGATTTTTGCATTGAAAGACGGTTCAAATGCTAAGTTTTGACTCCGAAGAGTTGAGTTTGGAGAGTGGCAGTCAGCCGGGATCGAACCCCAGCCTTCCGCACGACAAACCGACGCAGTACGCACTACGCCATGCCTCACCCCCTGCCTCTAGCGTAGGGGTTATGGTTTGGTGAATGATTATGGTTAAGCTGAATATAAAAACATTATTTAATCGATTGTCATGTTAGATCGGCAAATTTCTGACGATCTCGTCAACTTTCTCTTTGAATTTGTTCTTCGTTTCGGCTTTTAGTCGTTGTTTAGGTTGTTCCAAAATGTGCTAGAATATAATAAAGTGCTAAGTCAAAGTTTTTGAATGCTCTTGTTGGCAAGGAACTCGAAAACACTAAGATAATCTCCAGAAGAAATGAAGCTTATAATTTCCTTTCTTGACTTTCGCACCAAAAATGAAAAAGGCGACAGAAAAGTCACGTTTGAAACACGATTCTCGAATGAACGAAAAAAATATTTGAAGTTCTCGGAAAAGAGGTGTCAAGAGCAAGAGTTTGTCGGGTATCTACTTGAAAAAAGTGAGAGTGACATTCACCTGTCAAGCCATCTGCCATTTGTGCCCACCTGTACATGACTCCAAGACAATATGCTAAAATTCCCTAAAACTAATCATCAGCTCCTTTTGCCATGCCGTAGGCGACATAAAAGATTGCGAATAATAGCATTTGACAATGAAAGATCGTTGAAAATGTTATTCTCTTCAAGCCAATTGTTAATCATTTTGTGCAATCATAAGACAAAGTACCCTGCATAGAGATGTGATCAGATATGGGAAATAATAGCAATCGAAACTAAAGTAACGTGATTTCAATTAAGGTTACAAGCGCGTGACATCTATTAAATCTTTGAGCCAAGTGATTGTAATTTCAATTTCCATTTTTTCTCAAAAATATCGCAATGAACGTACTTTTACTAAATGTCCATTAGGGCCAATTTAGCCGTCGGGAATCAATTTTCTTTTGGAATTTTCTTGTTTGATGCTTCATGGCACAATAAAAATTCCGACAGTAGGGCATTAGTTTGAATTGTTTTGTTAAACTTACTTCTTGTTGTACCTTTCAGTCATTGTAAATAGCCACTTTGTTCATTACTGTTCGTAAGTTTGCTTTGAGGGGTTTGAGGACTTGAGGGCAATTTGTGCAAAACAGTAATTTGCATTTAACTGAAGTCAGTTGCATCCTAAGATGGTGCAGTCGTAATTAACTACATTTTCCAATGAAGTAATGGTATTTTTTCAAATACTTAACCCACTTCTGAATATGTTGATGAGGCGTATCAATCATATCACTCTCACAATTCACCTTTATCACTTTTTCAAAAGATCCCTAGAGGTTTGAATAAAGCTACCAATTAGCGAAAATGGTAAAAGTCAACAGATCTAAGCCATCAGTTTGTATCTTGAACGAGTTTCCCATTCTATTTAGTTTCGAAAAGAACATGCCTGGATTCTTTTAATTGTTTTCGCATATCCTGGTTTACGTCGTGGACATACGAGTAGACACAAATAAGTGCAGGTGACGTCAATGGGACGCTTTTCATAATGTAGAAATCGCTAGGAAAGACGTCGAGAAGAGTGTTTGAGCGTGGTATGTTGTTATTTCAGGGATAACAGTTTTCTTACTTAAAAACCACTCTTGTTTGACACAAGAGCCTCTAACTTTGGTGCAAGTATTAAACAAGCTTCTGAGGTGAACAAAAAAGCGCACAGCAAGAGATTGAGCAAGAAGCACTGAATTTGTGGAGTGGGAGGCTAAAAATGAGATTTATGATTTCCTGTAAGATTAATTCAATAAAAAAGGGGTCCTTCTATTAATGAGACGTGGCTTATATTGAGTAGACTACGTATTTCAAATTTCAGCTGGAGTGAAAAGTTATGCCTTCTCAAACTTATGTACAGCATAGACCAGATCTTTCAACCAGAAAAGTGCTATTTCATTCATGCTCGACAATATATGCACTGAACTTTGAGTGAGCATAACTTTTGACTCCGACGTTCGGTTGGGCTGAAAATTGAAATACGTTTTCTTGTTAATATGCAAGGTCTCATTTGCGGAAGAACGTTGTTGATATGTTCCAAGTGAAAATCATGATTCCTTTCGTTAGCCTCCCAGTCCAGTGAAATTCAGTGGTTCTTGGATTGAGGTAGTATTTGTTTGAAACTCAGATCCTTGCGTCCGTTGAAGGTCCTTGGAGATCTTATTTGTATGTTGAATGTTGATTGCTTTTTCAATTTCAGCTCAAGAATGAACCTCGAAAAAGACGAATCATTTATTTGATTGAGACAAGGTAGGAGTAAAGAAGCTCAAATACAATAAGCATCAACAAGGTCAAGTTGTTGATTATTGATGTGTTTAGAGTTCGATTTTTGGTGATTCTTTGTACATGAGCTTCTTTAGTATTCACAACCTTCCTGAACGCTAACGCCAAACAGAACAAGAAGTGACGCGTTTCCAAATTTAACACTATAATCAAGATTTGTCTGACAATGTTTATGTTCATGTAATTTGTAAAAGATACCTTTTTCCTCATAAAGAATAGTGAAGTTAGAAATTTTTTTCTATAAAACCCCTTATTATTTATCCCCTATGAGTCGGATTCAAAACTTTGCTATCTCTTCTGAACTAAACCGATTCGATTCAAAGAGTCGTCGAACCTAGAGGGCCAACAGAGAAATGGCACTCCGAAAATATTCCTGAGTCACCAAGCCTGCATTGTGTGTGCAATGGGATTTGACATTGAACACATTTAATTACATGATTCACAACCCAAATTTGCGTGTTTAGGGAGTCAGTGGCAAAATTGCTCATTCAACTGCCTTGGTTGAACAAGAGAAATGTATGATGAATCAAGTCACTTGACACCCTTGCTGCCGGATCAATGAAGTGTGTTTAAAACTTAGATCAATTATAATCACTAGACAGCGTGCAAGCTTTAGTCTGGCTGATTTGGCAAGCAGGGCGGAATGCCTTGAATTTATGAGGAAAATGTTGCCCTCACAACTGTTGAGCGGACAGTTAATGTGACCAAACATGCAAATCAAGACCAACTTTTTTAAACTCGTTCTTGAAGCCACAAGTTAGTTTTTGTCCATATATGCATTGGATTAACCCTACATAACGCAAAAGCTTAAATTTATGTTCTTCCTATCAATGACTTATCTCATATTGGGAGAGGCTCCAGAAGTTAGGGTTGTACAGTACTCAGAGAAGGTATGAAAGGTATCTGATACTGTATGTTTTCAAGAGCATTCATGGGCTCTGTCCTAACCCAGGATTTGAGATCAGTTGTAGCGATCGTAGAGGTTTTACGTGCGCTCTGAGAGCACCTCCAAATCCTAAGGAATCAAGGCTAATTCGAACAATGAAGTCCTCCTCTCTTTTTTATCGGGCTCCTTCATTGTTCAATTTGTTGCCTATTTGCCTTCGTCGGGAATATGTAGGAGCTGATCCTCTAACAGCATTTAAGGCAGGATTGGACAAATTCTTAAATACTATTCCTGACCAACCCACTATACAAGGGTTGTATAGATCTGCCAACAGTAACTCGTTGGTAGATCAAATTTCATATAAACATTAATTATTGAAACTATAATAATGATTAACTCTCTTTACAGGGAATCCCATTCCTTGTAGCGGTATTGAAAAATCCGCCCCCCCCCCCAAAAAAAATGTATTGGCAAAAAAGTTCCAAGTTGAAGTATTCAAATTCAAAGTATGGTCACCTAGTGACGTCTTCAGTTTTTCCGAGAAAGTGACTACTAGCAATAGCAAAAAATGACCCAAAACCATTACTGAATTCCACATTTGACTCATCACTTGCATGGTTGACATTTGCCTGGTCACACATTTCAAATGTTCCCGCACTTTTGTCCGCTCAACAGTTGGCGACCGGAGACACATTTTTAGGCTTACACTCGGTCTAGTTTTAATAGAAGTCAATGGTTTAAAACAAATCTCCACTGACTGTACTGGAATGACATTTCTCTTTTAGCCCTCTAATCGAACCGATCCTGACTCCGATACCGAGAAAACTTGGCCCGACCCAGCCCTAATCACGTTGTTTTAAAATTTAAGAGTATTTTTACAGTTCTCAATCCGAGCGACCATAACAATTTGGTCGCTCGGATAACAATGTCAAAGAGTCCTCCTTTTTTTGAACGAAAATTGAAATAAACCGGTTCCAATTTTTTCGAGCTTGTTTTGGCACGCGGCGAAAAACGTAATTTGTTAAAGTGAAATTCCCATGAGCTTCAACTCACTACGAAATTGTGTCCTACGTATAAGCAACTGCAACAAATTTGTCGAGGGTCTGCTTATATTGTAAGTCATTCAGCTTATGAACCTTGAAAAGCAATACCTTCTTCTCCTTGCACAATGTCTTAAGAAACACCCTACAACTCCAATTCGTCAGAAAGAGCCAACTCTCGAAATGTTAAATCAAAATCGGGAAGGATCTTGCGCAGCCCAATATTCGAGAGGATTGTCTTGGATTGAATCATATTCAACGCTTGAAATTGCCATTGCATTTCTTTAAGAGCTATAGGAACAAAGCACAGATTTGGCATACGCAGCTGTCCGTGGGTTTTAGATGAAACTCATTCTTACCTTACGTCAAGGAAAAGTCGTAGTCAAAAATTTCCATTGATAGTCTATGGATCTCATTCATGGGAATAGAGCAAATTACACAGTGGACCAAGTGTAGACCCCCCAAGAACCTCAGAAGTATTGCAGTTTTCGATAGTTCTTTTTGATTATTTACAGTTTATGAATCCCTAAAAATTAAGGAAAAGAGGTTGCCTTGTACATATCCCTGTTAGGGCCCATGGGTATGCCTGAGATCATGACATCAATGAAATAATTGGCCTTGCATTTGTTCCTCAAGAGGAGGAAGGCAGAACTTTGGGTTGGAATGGACTGTTTAGTATCCCGACGTCTCATTTTCAAAAATGGCCAAAAAAAATTACTTCATGAGTAGAGCAAGGAGGAAAAAGTAGAAAAAAACAACGAAAAAAGTTTTCAAAAAGTAGAAAACACCGACAAAAAAGGTTAAAAAAAGTTGGCAAATCTAAGTTTACATACTTCGTCAAGTACGCCTATGCTTCGAAATCCATGGAAATCTGCAACCAGGAAGCCCTTCAATGTGTTGCAATAAGTACCATGCATTCTAATAATGGAAAATTTTAGATAATTGTAATTTTATCAAAGTCAACTCTATGGAAAATGAAAGCACGCAGATGAATATCAATATTACTTTTGAAGCTCCATTGCAAGTCTGAAGTACTATTATCTATCTAAACTTGATAAAAAGTCAACCATGAATAAAAAAAAGTACTTTTTTGACATCATGTTTGATAAATAAGCTAAGTTTCGAATTGCCTCAGTCTTGTTCTTGCTTATGAACTCTCCATTGAGTGAACTACATTTGTTCATCTACATTTTTTTTGTATATTTGTGGAAGTGTTTTGTTCAATTATAAGAGTTGTAAATAATTAGATCATTGCGGCTAAGTTAGTTCCAAGGATCTACCATATATTTCTTGGAGGAGGTACATCACGAGACCCTAGCTACATCCAATTCTAGTAGTTTTGGTCTTGCAACAATATCTTTGGTACTCTTTCAAAAGCTTGTTTTGAATGAGATTTTGAAAAATTGTAATAGAGAAATGAGTTTATTTTGAGAAAATAATTATTTATTTTCAGTTCGTCGGAAAAGTTTGCAAAAGTTATAAGAAAATGTTTGTTGGGTTAGATTTAACGCCAATAAGATTAGAGGTGAACCATATTTTCGAGGTTAAACATATAAGTTTTCGTTATTATCCTTGGACTTGAAAACCAAAAGACACAAAGGGCCCAAAAAGTGCATACACCGGACCACCATACGTGGCAGATTTGCATAAAAGCGCAAAATTTGTAAGCACTTGTTGCATATTTTTTGCAAAAAAATGCAGTCAGACACAAATGTGGCTAAAAAAGGTAAAAAGAAAAGTTTTATGATGGAAAAAAGTTACATCTATCGAAAAGGGCAAAAAAGTAAAAACACATTTTCTACCTTTTAAATTTTTTATCCTTGCTCTAATCATGAGCCTCAATTACATCAGAAACGGACTATGTATGTACTAAAAACTTCAAAATCTACACTTGGACCGCCGACCCTATTCTACTTCTCCAGAATGTGGACAGAAGGGATAAGACATGGACATCTAGAATGGAGGCGTTCTTGGATACGAGTAAGTCGGGGTGGAAAAAAAAATCGGACGAGGAAATCTGGCATATTCTTCCAAAAGTTTCACTGATGCGATTCGGTCGATTGCCTTCTTTTTTTTTACTTTTAAGACACTATTTTAACGCAACTTGCTTCAAATTGATTTGTTATGATTCAAAATTAAATTATAATTAAATTATTATAATATAATTCGAGAGTAGAAGCATCATGCATTTCTTGTTGAGTGATATCCAAATCCAGACAAAAATAGTTGTTTGGTTTGGTCTTGCACTCTTAATTTGCAAATGTTGTTGACATAAATATATGTTTAAGGATACCAGTTTACCCGATCTGGGCAAAAACAGATCTCTAGCTTGTTTTATGTTTTTTTATTGAGTCACTTAGTTGGCATCGGCTTCAACAACCAATCTAAACCATGGTGCTCAAAGTGCTTTCTCTTGTTCCCGATAGGAACATCTTATTGGATAGTGTTAAGATTTTTTTGATTTCACTCCTTGATGATTCGCAAATATTTTTTATTAAAAAAGCTCGAGTTCAATGGGCAGTTTCTATCTGTTATTCGGCTTTTTGTGCAACCAGTTTTCTTCTATTGACAGCATTTTACAGATTTAGTCAAAACATAAATATTGTTAGGCAAATATTAATTCTATAACTGTGCTTGTGCAAACCAAATGTTGATTCATGTCAACCCAAGTTTACAAGTTTTTGTAGACTTTATCGTAGCCATTATCACTTTCGAGTTTTATTTTTTGTTTGGAGATCCAAATCCATCGACTTCCAGCAAGATTTTTGATGTTCGAATGGAGCACAAATATTATGTGAATTTTACCTTTTGCGTAGTACAGTGTTGTTGCTAGCTATCATTTCTAAGAGAAAAAAAACCTCGATTTTTTTTGAGAAGAAACTTTTCTTTGTTTGAAAACGACGAGCAAATAAAATGAAAGTAAATACATTGATTACATTTAAAAGGGCAAAAATTATCGATTTGCCCGTTTATTTTACGTCTAGTTATTTTTTTTTGCTCAGATGTGCAAAATTCTAAGCCCATTGTAAACCCAGGTTTGAAATGCAAGAAAAAAATTGAAAGTTCACATTTCAGAGAACAAGAAAGAATGTTTTGGAAGGTATAAGCATCTGAGACTTTTGCTGATTACTGAACTGACTCAGCATTGTTTTGCTTGTTTTCATTTAAGTTTACATTTGTATCTTATTTGTTATAAAAAAAGATCTGAAAATATGTCTTCTCGAATTAACCCCCAAAATCAGCATACCAAAAAATAATAATTTGAGAGACAAGTCATCGTACTTATGGTTGAAAAACCCGAAGTAAAATTTGGGGCATGATTTAAACTTTGCTTATGACCTGATATGAAATACTGTACACAATTACTTTGCTATTACCTCCGCAACAACAACTGTTCAAATTCATCTATGTGAATGGATTGTATTCACCTGAAAGCTTTGTTTAACCAAGAAGCACGGAATTTATGGAGTGTGAGGCTAACGATGGGAATTATGATTTCCTGTTGGATTAATTCAATTGCGTTCTTCTTAAATCGAGGCCTGACTTGTATTCAGTAGACTACGGTTTTCAAATTTCAGCTCAATCAAATGTCGGAGTGAAAAGTTATGCCTTCTCAAACTTATGTACTGACGAGAGCATAAATTCAATGACCTTGCCCTTTTGTGGTAAATCAATTACCAAAAAGGGTTACTTCAGTGATTCTCGGTAGGATTTGTACTGAAATTTGATTGAGCATAACTTCTGACTCCGACGTTCGATTGAGCTGAAAATTGAAATATGTATTCTTGTCAACATTTGCAAGGTCTTATTTGCTGAAGAACGTAATTGAATTGTTCCTACTGGAAATCATGATTTCTGTCGTGAGCCTCCCAGTCCAGAGAAATTCAGTGGTTCTTGGTTTAACATTCAATGCCAATGTTTTGAAGTGTTCTAAATATTTCTTTTTTTTCCAATTTTTCGCCAACATGTTTTTTCGAAAAATTTGAAGCTCTAGTTGAAAAGTATTTGAATCCCTTGGCAAACAAAGAATTGCTCTGGACACATTACGGTATGAATATAGTGGACTATTCCCAATGGAACAGTGTAATCCAGGTTTGTAGCCGCTTTTTTAAATGTTGCGCTGCTACCACAAGCGGAAAAACTGGGAGCGAGGTCCCAGCGCAACATTTAAAAAAGCGGCTACAAACCTGGATTACACTCTTTCATTGAAGAAAACAGTTGTAGGTGTCTTCGTGTGAAGATACCTAGAATTTTTCCCTCTTCAAATTGGTGTGTGAAACTATGATTTTGTGACAAAAGATGACGCTCTCTCTAAGGTATTCACGCTTTATTCATACAAAAAAGCAATTCTTATTTTGAATTCATATTTGCAGGACCAACATTTCTGGAAATCTTTTAACGTCTAAAACAAAATTGTTTGTCTGCAAAAGCATATTTCAAGTTGATCAGACCACAAATTGACTTCATGGCCTGGTTTTGGAAATCAAGGTTTTTTGGAATTATAGTTTAAAACAACCCCGCAGATGTCTTAACTTGTTATGAAAGTAAATGATGCCTAAGCAGATTCAAAACATCCATGACTTCAAAATTTAAAGCATGATTGAGACATGGTTACTCGAAGACAAAACACTCGAGCTTAAATGGGAATGCAATATCTAGGAACAAAGAAAATGTCTGTCTCCCCGTTTTTTCATAGATTGTAAATAAAACCTTAGCCTATCACATCTTGAAGTTTTACCTGGACGGGTCCATTGATTGATTCAGATGTACTTGGATGAGAAATGGATCTGGATGTGTCTTTCCCACATTCGGGAGAAGTTTCTTTGGATTTGGAATTAGTTTCGGATGAGTTTTTAATCCCCGCGCATGAGAATTTGGCGGATTCTGAGGAAAAGGTAAATCGAGTGACAGAAAGGACAAAGAAGGTTGATATTTCAACTCAACCTTCATTAATTATTCTTACCTCGGGAGAATTGCCTCACGAGATGTTGAACTCGATGGTACGAAGTGGACCGTTTCATTGGATGGTTCTGACCCTGAGTTCCATGTTCCTCAGAAACAATGCCCTCTTCTGCTCCAACTCCTTGGCCTCTTGGTCCCAACTCCGCCAATTTGTCCGCTTTTTCTTTAATTCGTCTCTCATGTATCTCTTCGCTAATTTTCTCTAACTCTCGCAAACTTTGGGCATACCCGAGTTTCGTCATCTGAATGGTTTCTTCAATGAGTTCGACTTGGCGCTTTTGATCGTCGAGCACTTGATTAAATTTGGCTTTTGATTCGAAATACGGCCTAAAGTTGAGTAGAAGTTTTAATGCGAAGTTCAGATTCAATGTTACATCATTAAGAGATAAAATGGGAGAAGTCTCTGAAAGGCGTATGGGTCCTACCTAGACTTGTTAATTGATCTCTTTAAGGTCTTTTCGATGAGTTGAACTCGTAATTGGGACTTTTGGTAGCTCCTATACTTTTTCTTGTGAAGAGCAGCGCTTTCGTCTTTTTCTTTTTCCGACTCATTCACCTGAAAGAACAGAAACATCTTTTTCCAGTACAATTACACGCAATAGGTAGTCCGTGCATGCCAAAATAAACTCTAGGGGGTTCGACCTTTAAGAATGAGAGTGTTTGACTATTTTTATCTGGAATTGTGAAAGAGTTTGACTAATATGAAATATCTTGGTGTATTAGCATACGTATGTTGGCAAAAATGCGTACGTTTCCATGTGAGCTTAGACAAACAAACTTCGGAAGATGTTGGAGGACTCCAAAATTTTGCTCCTCATATATTTAGAAGCAATTTATGATGGGAGGATCATTTGTTGGAAAGTCCAAACGAACAAAGCGTTTCCGGGGAAGCATACTAAAGCTTAGGCAATCCCAATCCCACTTTATTGAAGAAAAAAAACATCTTTGGATGGATTTCTTGATAGTTTTGTGTTGTATTTTCAAGAATCTTGCACATTCTAACGTTCTCACTTCAACTAACTTTATTCTATCTGCTATTTAAATTGAATCATTATTCAACGATCCGGCACAATCTGATTTCAATAACCAGCTTTTTGTTGATGGTTGTGTTGCAGGCAAAACTGCTATCATCAAGCTTAGGTTTAAAATGAAAGATTTTTTTTACGTTTTACAACGAAATAATTGGGTTGTTCTTTGACGACGAGTATTCAAAATCTAAATTTGCAAGCTATTTTTGGTCATAATGGGGTTTTAAGGTTTCATAATCAATTTGCGTCTTTCTAAGAACATCATTCCCGATTCAATGATAAAGCTCGAACTTCCTATTATATTCATTTTTTCTATTCATAACATTGTAACAATAAATTCTGGGCAGAAGATGCCTCAACATTGAGACAGCTCAAATAAAATCCCAGAATGGGCCCCAAACGCATTCAATAAGTCTATTAACCAATATTACCAATTGTATTGTATTTCGGGACTTGTATTTTTGTACAATGGGGAATTTAGTAACTGAAGAATACTAGTTGCTCCCCTGCCCCTTGGACAGGTCTTATTTCTGAACCCGATTTTAATGCTATATTATAAGTCTCGCAATCAAAATGACTAATAAAACCTCAACGTTCATTCATTTTTTCATTCAAAGGAAATAGAGGTTTCGTGCTCTGTACGTACTTTAATTTTTCGTTTATTCCTAATCATTATGGTCCCCATTTTTTTTTTTTTTGCTGTTGACCGGAAATTCCAGACGTTTCAAGGAGTATGATCAGCTGACGATCAAACTTGACACCATACTGTGAAATGTCTGGGATTTCTGCTCCACAACAAAATAAAAAATAATCCGGGCCCTACTAATCATCAATTTGAAAAAGTCATTTTTGGGATGATAACAAGGAAAATCTGTCCCCTCCCTACATTTGGGTATTACTCACTCGATTGGTAGCATGGTTTAGCATCTCTTGCCAAGCGGAATCAAATTTCATTCCTTTCTCGGCATATCCTTCTTCCGCTAGAGTGACCATCTCCTTGGCCGCCTCATGAGCACTTGAGGCCTTTTCGAAGCGAATGGCCGCATGCTGGGCCTCAGCCAAGGCCTTGCGGGCCTCCATACGAGCATCATAGTAGCACCGAGAGCGTTCCACCGCTGATCCAAGGGACTTGGATAAGGCTTCCAGTTGACGGGTGGAGTTATTGAGCAATTGTCGGAATTGATAGCGTGCCTCCTGCGATCATAAAAAGTCCAAAGAATTTGATTGGACCCAGTACGACCGATTGGCCATTTAGGGCATTACTCCCAATTACCTCCAAGTCCAATTCGAGCTTGTTGATCACATCCGTGGAACTATTCAGCTTCTCCAACTCAATCTACGTTCATAAGGGAAGATAGTTCCGATTCATTGAGCTTAATGAATGTTACATTTATGTAATATGAATGTATGTTGACCTTATTACCTGTAGAGCGCTATAATAAAAGAGTACAGTCATAAAGTGCGCCATCTAGCGGATTTCATGCGGCAACAGCTCGCCGTTCCCATGATACACATATTTTTGAAGATTGCAACTGTCATTCATCAGTTATGGACAAACTAAAGTGCCTCAAATGTTGACTGAGTATTGTTAATGGACCTGTGGTGGTTTTTGGTTGAAATTATTAGTGAAATCCCTCTCAAAATGGCATGGAAATCTGACTATTATAAAGGTGATTTAAGCATGATATATGTCAAAATTCATTTGAAAAACACTAAGGTATCATTTGGAGTTCGGCCATCAACATTTTAGGCACTTTAGTTTGTCCAAAACTGATGAATGACCGTCGCAATCTTCAAAAATGTGAGTATCATGGGAACGGCGGGCTGTTGCCGCATGAAATCCACTAGATGGCGCACTTTATGACTGTACTCTGTTACTCTAATTACCTGTATGCGAGGGTCAAGCTCTTCCTCTTCAAAGGCATCCTCATCTTCTGATGATGATTCGCCACTTGAAACGTCTACTTGGGCTCTTTCTGCCATGACAAATTCAACCCAAATGCTCCCTTAAACCTTTGTGTCCTTCCGGGTTGTACTTTTATTTTTGTTTGTTGGCTGAAGATCTCTTGACGTTGTGGTTCTTCACAAATGGAAGTATTTGTCTGTCGCTTGCTTGAGGTCCAAATGATGTTCCTTCACCAAGGCCATACATGCCGAGGAATGCAAAAATCAGTGGGGGCTAAGTAGCAAACTCGAAGAGGAAGAGAGGATCAAGTTCACAACGACTCCCTTGAGCACTCTTGGGAGCACACAAGCCAGCTTTGATCACAGAGCGAGAGGTTGTACAAAGAGTAGAAGATGACCGATGGATGATGCTTCAAGAGTGCAATACACACTCATTTGCGTCGAAACATTGGTCAAGTTCGCACAAACATTGTTCAATCAGCCCATTTTTGCAGGGACATCGCTTTTACAAAGAGGCACACCAAGAAGGTGGACCATATGATCGACCGCCTTGGTAAGTCTTACTACCGTAGCAAGGCCGAGCCAGGCCAATTGGCCTTCATCCATGTTTCCTCAATGTATACTGAAAGACCGTGGGCTTTCTCCAAGCACCAAGTTTGTACTCGCTAACAAACACTATACAGACCCGTATTATATAGAATAATTCAACTTAAGCATCTTGCCTCTAGGAGTATTGTGTAATCTCTTAATTGCGCTTTAAAACGCCATTGACAAAATCAGAGAACCTGTCACTCAGTTCCATTAGTAGCCAAGCATGCCAAGTTTTGAAATTCCCACTCTTTTCCCGTGTCCGCTCATCTGAAATGTACCGTATCTACCCTATCTACCACGTACAAGAAAACACATGGAACTCTTCTCATTCTTCTCTGCCAGCCGCACACAATCCCATTCATTGCCATTTATGTAATTTCATGCCGGATATATTGTAAATGTCCAAAGTGGATGCCAGATCAAATAAAAATTCAGATAATCCGAACCCGTATCCATCCTCCGAAAATAACATTGATGTCCTGCCTTAGAGTAGTCTCTCTCGAAGCTAGGGCGATTGTTGATATGGTTGCCACAAGGCAATTTTTGATGCCACTTTTAGACAAAATGGCCACCTCATGTTAATGTTATTTTAATTGACGATTTGTCCTGAAATTATCCCCCCCACGGCATTACTAGTATGTATTTTCTATTTGCTTCAAACGTAAGCATCAATTTCGGTAGTCAGTTTTATCCACTGGTGTTCAAATGGTGTGAAAACAATAAACATCAACCCACAATATCTAAATGGCATTTTTGCAGCAAGTTTTTATCCCTTACTTTTTGAACACGAAAAATATTTCAGGCATTGATAACGTGTTGTGTTTGTTAGGTTTTTGAGTTTAAACATTTTTTTTTGATGCGGATTCTCAATAGCTGTTACACGGACTGAAATTTCTTTTTTCAAAATTGAAACATAATGAAAAATATATAAATTTCCATGACATTTTATGGGTCAATAAGTAACTTTTGGCAGATCTGGACAAACCTTGAAAGTAGTATGAAAATAGAATTTACAAAAAGTATCCAACCCCGCATTAAACGCATTTAGAAGATCACTTCCTTCATATGCCTTAGGACAAGTGGAGAGCTATTCTAACAATAAAGCCACAGAAAATTCATATTCAATGCTTTGGCTTCATCGTGCCAACCTTATTTGAATGTTGGCCACCTTTGCTCCAAAATATCTGGCAACCATAGACTGTTCAAGTACAGGATTGGCTGTCTGTGTTTGTGCGTGTGCATGCATGTGGACTAATAGTGAGCTGGCCCTGAGTTCGTCCTCCAGATTCGTTGACGGTTCGATCGTTCATCTGATGTGTCAATCTTGTTCAAGTGGTTTCAAAAATTGATTTCGAGGATGGCCCAGTGGAAGAGGCGGGTGTGACTCAAACCAAGTCATTTCAGGCATCATGGGGATTCTACTCTCGCGGTTGTGGGTAAGTAAGAATCAAACGAACAAACTAGCGGTCACACGTTTCAAAAATCATCCACGTCGACGATCTCTGACTGAATACCCTCCCCGGTTTACTTCTTTTTTGTAGAAGAAAAAGTCCACCCCTGAGGTGTTGGAGGCCATTCAAGGCCAGATTCGTTCGATCGAGTCGTTTAAGAGGAACACTCAGGCCTCCCATCGCAAGGTCATCGGCTGGCTGGTGGCCTACTTCTCGGTCTTGTACGTCTTTGGCGTGCTCTTGGTCTACTTCAAATATTATCATCATCCCGATTGGCAGGATTGGCACTCGAGACTTCAATTATGGATGCCCATCCTCATCGCGCCCATGATGTAAGCGATTTTCAGATCAAATCCCAGCTCGGGTATTGATTGTTTTTTAATGTCTTTTTTGTTCGTTGTTGGGATAGATTATTTTTGGTACGGAAAGTGCTGACGTGGTGGTATCACCGAAAAATCCGTCGCAATGAAGTCCAACTGGAGGCTCTCATGGCCAAGAAACGCACTCTTTTGGATCAGGTTATGGAAACGGAGACGTACAAAGTGGCCAAGGAGATCTTGGAGAAATATGCGCCCGAACAACTGACCAATGCCAACAAAACGGGGGTATTTGATCATTGGAATTTGCTTTGATTCATCAACCGTCACACCGGCAATGTAATTGTAATGAATGACTTGGGAAAGCGGCAATTGCGCTTTGGACGAATTACTTTTCAGAAGATGGATTTTGGATGTTTCTATTCCAAATTGCATATCAATTAGATTTTCATCTTTATAGCAAATTAAAACATCGCTCAAGTCTTCTTTTCTCTTCAATACTGGTCTAATTATATAGATTAATGAATGAACGCAAAGGTATTTAATTGTAATTCAATTACTTTGCAAGACTTGTATCTGAATTAATCGCAATGTATTATTCTTGAAAACAATGCAATTGAAATAGATAGCATTTCTGTCAATTGTACTTGTCCGGCAATCGGTTATGATCTATTTCCTTACAGTTCACCTCATCCAAGGTCAGTACATCGAAAATGCCTTCCTTAAGCGGTGGCACGCCCGTTAAAGGCACGCCAGTTCAACGTGGACCCAATATCGTGGCCAGGGCCAACACCATGGAACCTACTTCACACGATTCCTCCAGCATGGAATTGCGCCGAAGAGGCACCAATCCTCAAGTGGGATCCCGAGAGAGTCCCGCCTTAGCCAAATCATCCGTATCCAATTCAGTTCCCGTGGCTCTAGCGGACCAAGGCAATATGAGCATGAACGGCTCTTTTGCCGCGGATCGAAACCGTAAGCCTTTCACACCCGTGACCTTGGCCCAAAGGTCTAATCAACGTACGTAGAAAAAAAAATTGGCCGTTGAAGGAGTTTGATTAAACTTGTTGATGGTTTAGATGTACCACCTGGTCCTCCGTTGCCCAGACCGATTTTGCCCCGAGAGAGAGGATACATGGACCGAATGGTCGAATATTTGGTGGGTGATGGACCATCTAATCGGTTCGCTCTAATTTGCAAGCAATGCGCGTCCCACAATGGCATGGCTCTCAAGGAGGAGTTTGAATACACGGGTGAGTGAGAACGGATGAATGGCTTACTTTTAGAGTCCCAAAATGAGGTCAGTTCCGCTCATTTTTTTCCCTTTTAGAAGAATATCAACATGACAATTTACGTCAAAAATTGACAACTTCAAACGTAAATGCTAATCTTTTGAATGTCTTCATTCTTATTCGTTGGCTTTTCAAGTCAAAATGAGGACAGGGAAAATTGGACTTCAATTTTAGAGCCCAACAATTTGCGTTTTATTCCACTTTTATCGAACATGGGATATTTGAGTAAAATTCCTGCTTCAACACACATGACCGTTATTTTTCAGATAGTGTTGGACCGAAAGATCTTTCGGCCGGTTTGCGGCCGAAAGCAGAAAGCACTATAAAGAATGAAGTTTAAAAATAAAGTCGAAGATGGTTTTTTTGGTCCCAAAACCTCTGCAACTCAATTTCTCGGATTTTTTTTCAAAATTTAGAATTACTCAACGTCATACACATGATCAATTGAAATTTCAAAGTTTCTTTTGCGTTCAAATAATAATAATTTTAGTCAGCTACTCTTGGTTTCGGTTAAGCCGTGATTTGCCCGAAACTTTCGGTTTCGGTTAAGAGCCCTTTTTGTCCATCACTATTTCCAGGGTTTATGTGGAGTACAAATGCATTATTTTTTTTACAGCATATCGTTGTTGTTATTGTTATCATTGGAATCCCGCCCGAAAACAGCGCCCCACAGCGCCAAGACTTTCCTCCTCCAATCCAATGTTGGCCAAACGAGCATCCACCGAATCATCGTCATCTGAAGGTACAACCCCCATAAACATTCCATATACCTTTGCTGCTAATAGTTTATTAACCTATCTTAGACGAAGCGTCAACCTTAGCCAAAACGACTTCGTTGCCTCAACAGCAAAATGCTGATGCCCAAAAATCCGAGCCAGACAAAACCACCTCTAAAGACTCTTCTCAAAATGCCGCAGACAACGCAAATACCCAATCTGGTAAGGAAAATGCCGGTAAACCTAGTGCGTGTATCGAATTAATCACTTGCCAATGTCGAATGATTACTTTCAGTTGCCAAAGATAGCCTAGAGGACTCTGACCCATCTTCGGGTGAACAGAAGGTGGAGCCAGACAATTCATAAGGACTCCTTGATTCACCCGATACATCACTCTTCTGACTACAACGAACTGTAATACTTTGAAAGGAAATCGGATTTCCATTTCATGCTTGGCTGTGTGGCGAGTAACTATGACAAATATTTCCCCCCCGACGAAAGAGCAAATTGAAATTTTATGCCTTTCCATCTCTGTTCAGACGATCGGTCGATACGAAAACAAATCATGAACAATATTGAACGTGCCCGTTGCCTCTTATTATTATTATTTAAGTAAAAATACTTTCTAAATGGAGCATTATGGAAGTAGGTAGTTGTTCAGTCTTTTTTCTTAATGAATTCATACGCCGAGCTGAAATCCTTGCCTGAATATCCCGAGTTGCACATAACACGGTACATTTGATGGGCAAGTGATCCCAAAGGAGTGGCACTCTTGGTGCGAGTAGCTGCATCTTGGGAGAGACCCAGATCCTTGGTCATGAGAGCAGTGCCAAATCCACCTTGATAGTGATTCGATGAAGGCACATTTTCCATCACACCTGGCACGGGATTATAGGTATCCACGGACCAACATCGTCCCGTGGCTGAGCCAAGAATCTTGGCCAAGAGTTTCGGATCCAGACCCAAGCTGAAGTGATGATATCAATGTCATCAGAAGCTTGTAGTGGGTTGAATTATCCTTTGTTTTATATGTTTGTTAAGATGAACTTACTTCATGCCGAGGTTCATAGTCTCAGACACGCCAATCATAGAGATAGCTAGAAGCATGTTGTTGCAGATCTTCACCGCTTGACCAGTCCCCACTTCACCACAATGCGTAATGTTCTGACCCATGGCATCCAAAATGGTCTTGGCCTTTTCATAATCAGCTGCCTTTTCCGCACCTACCATGAAGGTTAGTGTTCCAGCTGCTGCAGCATTGACGCCTGTTGAAAATAACAATAAATATGGAAATAAATAAATATATTTTTCGGATTTACGATAAATGTACATGACGCAATATATTATAACATAACAATTCGATTTATTTTAGGATAGTAAATATTGTTTTATAATAAATAATTCATAGTTAAAATAACTTATTAATTGAAACTAGCAAAACGATTATTAATAACAAGAGCAACCTTGGAAGTTTTAATTGAATTGCTTACTAGGATCGATTTCATTCTAATCAACATTACTTTTTAAATCACATTACAACATAATTACCTCCGGATACTGGAGCATCCACGAAAATGGCTTTCTTAGCCTTGGCAGCCTCGGCCATTTCTTTACTCACGGCTGGATCGATCGTGCTCGAGTCAATGAGAACGGTTTGCGGTTGGACCTGTTCCAATATACCGTCACGACCCGTATAAACTTCACGCACAATGTCATTGTTGGGCAACATGGTGACAATGTGATCGGAATGAGCTGCCACATCCTGAGGGGATTTCTTCTTATGGGCTCCTCGAGCGATCATGGCTTCCACCGCACATGAATCCACATCATAAACCAAGACATCATGTCCCTGTACAAGAAATTAGACATAACTCTAAGAACAAAGATGAGGTTAACTTGTAAATGAGAAACCTTTTCGATCAAGTTGATGGCCATGCCATGACCCATGTTGCCCAAACCGATGAAACCCACATTGGCTTGAACTGACGGAGTGGCTGCAAAGAAAAATTGAGATCAGTCCCACTTTCCATTAACGTTTCCCAATTCAAGACACAGAAAAACTCACAAGTAAATGTTCGGATTGAACCTGGATGGACACAGCTTCGAAAAACTAAAAGCTTAGAGGCTAACATGTTCCGTTGATTTGAGCTCCAAAATCAATGACGCTCTTCCGAGAGTCTCTCTATGACGTGTGGGCCTGAAGGTGGACAAACGTGTTTCAATGACTTTCTACCGACTTTCCATATATATTTTTCGGCCCCGATCGGCTCGAGTCTCCCACCACCCCAGAATAGATGTTTGAAGTTGGTAGTCGAGTTTAGGAGGGAACCAATCGGAGTTCTGCCTGTCGAATGCCCATTGAAGAATGATTAATTCGTAGAGATGGTAGAGAAGATGGCATATTTGAACCTGTTTTTCTCCAATTCGGACTGAGCTTTTGAGTTGGGTAGATCCCGATTAGAGACATCTGAAAGTACGACAGCCATGTTTGTGTACGTATGTTAATGTTGCTGAGGAACGTCGATATTCGACCCTCTGAAGACAAATGGTTTTTGGATTGTAAATATTGATGTGCAAGTGTTCATCATAAAACAAGGAAATTTCAAAAAATGAAAACTCAAAAAACACAGAGTTGTAGTCAAAATAACTAGGGTCGAGGGTTTCAATTTTGAATTGAACTTTTAAAAGTTTTGCTCACGTAACTATCCAAGACAAATCGATTTTAGTTCGTAAAAAAGACTGTTCGTCATGTCTCATGACTAGGGACGGGCACAAAGTGTAAAAATATTTTCGGTAATATAAACCCATTTCCTTGCCTTTTTGCACTTTTCGCCTTTATTTGCACGATTTTTTTTCGAATTCGGCCTAAAATGAACAAATTGTTGAGAGTTTGCCATTTCTTTTTTGAAAATGTTTACTTTTGGAAGATTTTTTTTCAAATTTCGAAACTAAATCTGATTTTACGGCTCCCAGCGTAGGCTAGCATAGTATTGATTACAACTACTTCAATATCTAAATTTTCCTCTTCAAGATTGAAAAATAATAAGCAGATGACAAGAAAGTATCTGAAGCTTTTGGTTGCAGGAATTTCAGTTTTTTGCGACTTTTTTAAATTTTATTTGCGCTTTTTTTTGTTTCTATTTGCGCTTTTGACCTTTTTCTGCATTTTATTTTACAATTTTGGGCTGATTTTTGTGCAACATTTGGTAACCAAAAGCTTCTTTTGATTTTATCTATTATTGGTCATAGCTGGGTGCAATAATGCTTGAAACAATAACACTTTTTCCACTAACCAAAATAGAGATTAATTCAGTAAGCAACGTCTCTTTAACCTAAGAATAACTATTGATATATGAAGAATGTGTCTGCGTACCCATAATATTTTTGTGTTCATATGTAGCTATTCTCGTTTAAACTTTGACTGCAATATCATCAGAGCTCATTTTTATTACTTTTTCAATACTTCATTTCAATTTAGTGCCTTGCCTAACGATCCTTGGATTTTTTGGATCTATCGCAATGAACACTAGAATCAACAAAACGAGCACATCCGGAGCAAAAGTGGTTTTCTGTCTTTTCAATTTTGACTGTCAACTTTTGCACTACCGGGTCGGAAAAACGGACCATTCATCTTAAATGAGACAAACATGAGACCTTGGTTTGGTCCAAGGCTCGCTTGAAAATGTTTCAAGTGCTCTGATATCTTGGCCTTTGAAGGGGTCATCAAATTTATACGCGTCCTTGATTATACAAAGTTCAAACGCAAAAAGCAGGAAAGAAAGAAATACCCATCAGGTTCGAAAGACCTAAACATAATTCGCTCTTGCTGCCCGCCACCTGTTGAATACAGAAGGGATTCTTGTAAAACTTCTTGATCTTAAAATAGGTGGCTGAGGATGGCTGTCATTCAATGATGACTCAACGAAGGATATCTTACAAAATACCAGGGATGGGGAGTAATTGTAATTGCAATTAAATTACGTAATTTTTTTTTATTGGTTGCGGATTTTCTACTACCTCTACAAGGAATGTGATTCCCTGTAATCAGGGATTTCTCCCGACAGCTTCAATCCGATCCCCAACAGGATTCAAACCTACGCCGTCTGGGGAAGCACTTACACTCTGCTCTCGTAAGAACGCATTAGTACGCGCGACCCCTCTGGCTTCCTTATTTAGGAATATAATGTATGTGTCTATAATTTCATTGAAAATGACATATAATTGTATCTGATTACATTTTTGGGCCAAGTAAGTGTAATTGTAATTAATTACATGTTTGGGCCAAGTAATTGTGATTGTAATTAGTTACATTTTTGGCCCTGTAATTGACGAATTTTCAATTACAAATAATACAGTACTTTTGAAAATCTTATTACTTTAAATTGATAAAGAAGACCAACTTTCCAGTTTTTACTTTATTGATAAGTTGCCTAAGCACTTTTTTGTTAGTTTTGAAAAAATGCGTCTTGCCATTTGACGTCTTGGAAATATTTGAAGGGCTTTGAACCGAGGTTAATTAAAATGGAAGAGATTGTACAAATTTGTGTAAAAATTCAAAAGTCCAAAATATTTGAAAAAAGTAATATAACCAAGAATTTTTTTTTGGCCATGGCTCATTTGCTATTTTTGTCTGTGTGCAACAAATTTCCAAATTTGTTTTTGGTAAATTTGATGCATTTAGCCATTTTTGGAGGCATACTTGACATGTAATTGAGTTAACGATACAATTTTCTATTTGCCTCAATAGATGGCGCATTTTTTTCGTACATGTCAGTAGTTTTAGGTGTGAATTTAGCACCTCCAAATCCTAATGAATCAAGGCTAGTTCGAACAGTGAAGTCCTCCTCTCTTCTTTATCGGGCTCCTTCATTGTTCAATTTGTTGCCTATTTGCCTTCGTCGGGAATATTTAGGAGCTGATCCTCTAACAGCATTTAAGGCAGGATTGGACAAATTTAAAAA
>CM021320.1:1331130-1364252 GCA_010645155.1 Tigriopus japonicus
CGAAGTAATTGTTTTTAATTACATATTTCGACGAAGTAATTGTTTTTAATTGCATTTTTCGACGAAGTAATTGTTTTTAATTACATATTTCGACGAAGTAATTGTTTTTAATTGCATTTTTCGACGAAGTAATTGTAATTATTTACATTTTTTCGATGAAGTAATTGTAAATGTAAATATTACATTTTTCATGTAATTGACCCAACCCTGCAAAATACTGGTGTTGGTACTTTGATGAAAATTGAATCGAACCATTTTTTAGTTGTCAGTCATGATCTGGATTGATCCGAGTGGTTCAAAAGTTGACGTTTGGATTTAATCTCAAGCAAGAACCATCGAATTTTGCTCGACGATGAGGCCAGTGACAAAAATTTTGGCAGCCTGTAGGAAAAAAGGGAGTTATTCTGAAAGTGAAATTTTTTTTAGACTCAATCAAATATTGCACTCTCAAACTCAATGTATAATCCTATACAGAATGAATAAGTTAGCATTCCTTTGGTAGTTTTTCACCACAAAAGGGCGAGTTAATTCACTCTACAGAAGCTTCTTTAATTCATTCAAGGTTTTCTTCAGTACAGAACTTTGCAAGGGCTTTATTTCACTCATGTATTAGATTGAAGATGAAATTGAAAGGATATTTTGATTGGATTGTTGGATTGTGGGTGCTAGGGTCGGAGGTTTGATCCTCGCCCGGCCAGCGAAGCCAGCCATCACATCATCCAGTTTTTCCGATAGGCAATTTCTTGTCCGGTATCAGATTGGTTCTCCGTCTGTGGGTGTGGAATAGTGTATAAAAGGTTCCCGGAGAGAGGTCGGGGAGGAGACTCAAACCTGGGACCTCTCTCACTACAGGAAACTGCGCTAACCACGACACCACGTCTCCTCCCTATATAATAGATATATAATAGGAAAATAGATACGTAGTCTACTTAAGATAAGCAAGATTTCATTTGGACAAGAACGTGATTGATTTGTTTCTGTTAGACAAAATAAGTTATATTTTTGGCCTTATCCAGAAAATTCAGTGGTTCTTGTTTCAACACAAGAGACACGAATTGAATGATCAAAAACTTTCGTTTCTATCCTCACTTTCAGGGCCAGATTACTTATAGATAACTAAAAACGAAAAAAAAATGTTTTATTTATGCCAAGATGTAAAAAGAAAATAGGAAGTATCAATGGTTGTAATTTTTACCCAAATTGTTCTACTTGTCTTCTTTTTTGGTTGCTCAAGTGAGCGTTTAAAATCATACTGCAAGGGGGTAAAACTAGATTTTATTGTGGGCAGTTCGGACTGTTTAACATCAGCGACTAGTTGAAACTTGCCCTAACAAACATATACGTAGAAGGCAAATTTTTGAAAAACATTAAGCTTTTTAGCCATTTGGCTTCCTGTCTACGCTTTGCCTCTCCCAAATTATACCAAGGTGTTCAATGATGATGATACTCAATTCACGGGCACTAAATCACACAATTTAGATTGTCTTGCGCACTTTCTCTTGTATAATAATAATCTTTACTGCGAGGACTTGCCTCATTGGATTGAGAATACAATGTTCAATACAGACTATATCAATTAAGTACATGTTTGTCCATTGAGACATCCATTCTGGGTTTTGGTGAGGGTGCCATTCAAGGCATCAATCCACTAGACCGAAATGAGGGTGGGGGACGACCTGGGATCGAACCCATAAACCCGAGCATAGCTCGGTCGCGCATTAATCAACTGCGCCACGCCATTTTCCCTACTTTCCTACTTGTACTACGATCTTCCAACTGTTTGGAGAATTGGATCTTACGATATTCTTCGGAAATATTTGCCTTTTCACGCAACTTCTGGCCAGTTTCAGCAGTAAACAAGGTATTAGTCATTCCTCTCTATAGACCTCTATGGGTAAAACGGGCAAGGATCACTGAAGACCTGGATGCCTTGGCTATTGGCAAAAGTCGTTTTTCAAATTCTGGGATAGCCAGAGAAGACTCCAATCAAACCAGTTGCCTGACTGGCAATTCAAAGCTAAGTTCAACTTGATCAATTGCAATTTGTGTCAGGAATTGCATTTTGAAGCATAGTGCATAGTGTGATTGCTTTCCCAACCAAAAATTTGCACCTACAATAACCATCCAAAAGCACGATTATAGGGTCAGTTTTTCTCCCGTTTCTGCGTATACGTATTGCGACTTATTTTTTGTGAATAGAGAAATGAATGATGCTGAAATTCACAACAACATTGTCATTTCATTATTTAATCATTCTTATTAAAACAAAGCAATTTACTTGAATTGAATTCGATTTATAAGAAATCCACAGCTGAATGACTAAGGAGAGTCTTCCTTGTCCTACAATTTCCTTGAACAAGGCCATTGGCTGAGCTGAGTTGTTCAGACCATTTTGGCCAATCCAACTTTAGCATACTTTCATATAGTGTAGATTCATGGAAACAATTTTATTTTTGATGTTAATTTCATGTTAAGATACGTCAATAGTTAAAAATGTGTCCCATAAAGAGAAGAGAAACAGTTGGCACTCAAACTCATTGACTAGACGCCAAAATTGAAGTGACTTGGATTTGCCAAAGAGGGCTGAGCAACTCAGAACAGGCAATGGGCCCTATTTTTACCGCTAGCAATAGGATTTCAAATGCTCACTCGAGCCACCTTTGTGCATGTCCCATAAAGAAAATAGGCCATTTCATGTTTCCGCTCGGTTCGTTTCAAGGTTTCCCTAAAGGCCTCTATAAAAAAATTATGTTTCCACAAGCACAAACCTTGTGACAGTATTTTCAGTCTATCAACCACCAATGTTTAAGTCGCTCAAATGATACCTAGAAAAATAAAAATGACATAATGTTCAGTAAATATGTTTATTTTTCTTTTTACGGGAGATGTTACTTCCAAAAAGTGAAAGTGCGGATAGCTGTAAATTCGGCATGTGTGTTGAACACAAAGCTCTCTGAGAAACGCCAGCCCGAAGCCCACGTCAATTCTTTTAGTGTCGCGGAACCTTGCCCTAATCGATAACTGCTTGCGTCTATATTTCTATACCAAAGAATTGCTAAAATATATTTTGGATTGTGAATACAAGCACAATTAAATAAGTTATCATGGAAAATTTCAAATGGATCTGAACAAGACTATAGAATTTATTACCCTGAATTATCAACACTCTCTAATCATACTTTCTTCTCGTTTCAAACGCAATTTCTGCTTGACCAAATGTATACTATCGAAAAGCAGGAAAGTGAATTTCTAATTCGTCTTTTTGTCATTTTTTTTTTTTCTCTATCATTCATGCCTCTGAAATTGTCCGATAAAAAAATTGAGGGACAGGTCATGGCCTAGATCGTCAAACTCTTTGGAGACACTCTGAATGCACTACAAAGTACGCGTGTCTTCAGTCTTCGAACTAGGTCAGCTTAGTCAGACTCAGATACTTCAAAATACGGATCACTTGCCCGTCATTCCCTCCCTTCTCACCTTTTCCAACAAGCCATCAAAACCTCGAATAATTTCTACTCCGTCCATCCTCTCGTTCTCTCTCGTGCAACATTAACCGTTTGTAACCATCTGGATGTAACGCAAAGTATTTAGGAGGAGAATCATCGGCAATCATGTCGGTTCGCAATTGCTTGGCCAATAAACCCCCTTTGGTGTGTTTTGTGGTCAGTTTGTTCGCCATGGCTTTGTCCGTGTTTGCCTTGGCTCTCTCCATTCAATTTGGCGTCCACATCAGGAACAAGGATGCCTTGGGATGGAACGATTTTCTCGCCAAAATCACTCACCTCGAATTTTGCGTGGAAAACGCCTCATCCAAGTCCCCAACTGTCACCCAAGAAGCTAATCACAGCACCATGTCGTTATTCGTGCCCATTGCCGCTTCTTTAGTGGAAAGTTTTCAAGCCACACCTCATCCCATGTTGGGAACGGGTTCGTTTTTGGCTCACGGTTCAATTCCCATGGGTTCATTGCACCGAATTCCGCCTCAGTATGGTGCCATGGAGGCTGAGGTCAGTTTTGTGTTACCCGCTCAATCAGTGGGTCAACTCATGGAGAACACGATCCAAGATATCTGTATGACGATTACGGCACCCGCCCAATTAATCAGAGATCTGAATTCGGGCGATCGACCTAGTCGAAATTGCAGTTTACCCGAAATGGACGGCTCATCACGACCTGAGGTCCGATTTCAGACCCATGGACCCGATCGATTACCTCTAGATTGGTGTCAAAACGGCACTCAATTGACCATCACTTACGAGGAACATCCGGAATGGGTGGTACTGATTAACGAGACTGACCGCGACATCATTGATCTCCACATGTTTTGCACGTCCGCCTTTCTGTTTGCCATTGCTTGCTCGGTGATTTTTGTGATCTTCTTTAAAGGCTGGCAAGCCAATAAGACCGTTACCCGAGCATCGGGTGATGAGTTGGGCCATCGTAGTCTACTGAAAACGACGGACGATTTCCAGACTTGAGAGAGCTTTAGAGTGTTGTCTGTGACAAAAAAATATAGCTGTGATACATGCATTTCAAGTGACCTTATCCATTCCACAATCCTTTTATGATTATCATCAATCAACTCGGATCGTTTCCTTGACCCAATCAATCTCACGATCCGGAGATTGCACCATGTGATCCCTATTTGTTCAGATTGTGAGCTATTGTAGTTCCGTGATATACTAAAAAAGGAGATCCTGTCCAAATAAAGACGCATTTCAAAAGATCCGATGGATGATTGTTATTTACAAAATAACACTGGACATGATATATCAATGAATTGCATACATCGTAGTTACTTCTCATGATTACGTAGCCAATGCCAACTCTGCGGATTCTGTAGGAAATGTGAAGAGGAAGAATAGAAGGTGACCGACGGCAGAACTTATTCGTGAACGCCATTAGCACCGTTCTCCAAGTCGGCTTTCTTCTTCTTTTTCTTCTTCTTCTCCGATTTCGGCGTCTCCGGCGTTGCTTCGGCTTCTCCATTTTTGGCCTCTTCATCCTCGTTCTCTTTATTCTTCTTTTTCTTTTTCTTCTTCTTCTGGCTTGAATCCTCGTCTCCGGTCTCCTCTACCTTGACCTTCTTGACCTCAAGCGGTTCATCTTGGGAATCTTCGAATTTGCGCTTGGTTGAACTGGCCATGGTGCTATCACCCGCGGATTTGAATTGAAGAATCTCGCTCTTGTTCTCATACTTGTCGAACTTGGCCGCTTTCTTGGCCGAGCCCGAGATCTGATGGGCATGTCCACCTTCAAGTTGACGGATACGACCTTCGACCTTGGCCCTTTGCTCGAGACCCAATTCGGTGGAGGTCTCGTCACCTAAAGCATCCACACGACATCCAAGCGCGGCTTTGGCGGCTAATGTCCGCGAGATCTTGCCCTTCAGCTTAGCGCTGGCCGAGCCCACAACTTGGGCGTGGTAAATGAGACCGTATTTGGGCGTGTCGTGGTTAGTCTTGAGAGCTTTGAAGAGCGCTTTCTCGGAGCCCAAAATTTGGACCGTGGAAGCGGGATGCTTGGCCAAATTGAGGAGTGATCCCGCGTGAGAGATGAGACGAGCCCCCACCAATTCGCCCACCAGAATGGTGAGATTGGGGGCAATGGCGATCATGCGGTTCTTCAAGTATTCGTAGAGCTGGGTTCGATATTCCTGGATCTCTAGGACCTGTTGACACAAATGCTTGATGTTGAGCATGTCCTCATCGGAGATCTCTGTGCCCATGGAGATCTCGGCGGCGGCTTTGACCTTCTGCTCGACGTCCTCGGGCAAAATGTCGGACAGATCGGTGTCATGGGCGTTGGTGCGCTCGCCCATCAGTTGAATGGATCGGATGAAGGCGATGTTGTCGGTGAGAATCTTTCCCAATTCGGGGAAATGCCATCCGTACCATTCGCGACACCGCATCATGTAGTTGTTGAGCTCTTTGTCGAGGTCATCCAAGAGAGACACGGCTTGCACGATCATGGTGTCGATCTTATCGGGACTAAATTTGAGCTTGTAACGGGACAAGGAATGGGCCAAACCCAAAGACATGGCCGTCATTTCTCGCTCGGGCAAACCCGAGATCAAGCCCGTCATTTGCGAGCGAATGCAACGCATCAATTCGCCCACTTTCGAGTCGTAGACGCATTTCAAATCGAGTTTATCCTGGATGGCGTTACCCAATTTGGCATCGGCCACGGCCAAATTCTGATTGGCTTCTTGCGAGATCACCTTCTTCAGCAATTTCTTGAGACTCTTGGACATCTTGCCTTCCACCGAGGCCGTGGCTGAAGCCAAAGCTTCCGTGGTATCCTCGAATTTTTCGAACATTTTCAATTTGACCACCTTCTTGGCCGCATCCACGCTCGTGAAATCCTTGTACAAATTTTCGCTCTTCTGCAATTTCTTCTCATCCAGTAATTTGAACACGGCAAAGCCGGCCGGGGTTTCGAACAGCACCAACATAATCAACGACTTCGGGTGTGCTCAATCTCCGGATTAGTTGCTGATGATGATGATTCTCTCCACCGTGACAATCCCAAAAGAGATTGGTCCTCCGCTCTGTCTTTCTCTCTCGCTTCTTCCACTTAAGTTTTCCAACCACGCGGTCAGCTGTTGAGGTCGGTGGATAAAAACGCACGTGGATCAACAAAAGCATCTCTATCAGGGTGATGGAGTGATTTTTCCAAAAGAGCCGTTTCTGCCGAATTGGCTCTTTGCGAATCGAATCAATAGAAATGAGACCGATTATTCAATTTAATGTAAGCCCAATCTATTACTTTTTTTGCATACAATCGTTCTTAGACACATTTTGAACCATATCTAACTTTAAGAATCATTGAAAATAAAGTGTGATTGAACCTTTCAAAGTCACGCTGATGCTCAGTTCCGCTTCGGAAAGAGATCGCGGAAACCTTCCCATCCACTCTTCCACTCTGGGATTAATGCAAAATCGGATTCTGCGTTACTGGCCATCACAATGATATTTTTTATTTCACCCAAGCCTTGAAATTTAATAATTCCTTAACATGTTCTTGTATAAGGAAGAACAGAAATAGCGAAAATGCCTGTCGTGGGTATGACTTTTCCCCGATATTTTCCCCGATATCCGATTTGGCTTGTGCGGATTTCAATTTTCATAGCATTTCTGAAGGTTTATACAATAATATAATCAGTAAATTATGAAAAAAGAGGCCATCTTGATGTTCAAATATCGGAACAATTGTTATAGCAATCCCTCAACTATCCGTTACACCGGCGCCTTCCCTAGGAATAAAATTGATGAGTCCATGGTGAGCTCCGTATCTGGATCGTTCAAGCCAGTCCACCCCTGCCTGACTCGCTTCAATTGCTCAACTCTCAATCATCCTTAAGGAAATTTATTCTCATTGTACGAGAAAAGGCGCGAGTGAACGTGAATCCGAACTCCTTTAATCTGAATTCAACTCGATTCCATTTTCTCCCGCTTCACGATGGATTCACGCCCAATCCACCCGCCTTTCTCCACGGCTTACAGTCCCGGCCATTCTTACGGATTACCCGTTTATCATGGCTCTTCGGGCACACTTTTTCGCGATATGCCCATGCCTCGCACCCCTCAATATGGGGATCGGTATCATCACCATCACTACGGCAACTTGATATCCGATCGATTTCTCCGTTCCTCGCCTCCCCCCGGGTTTATGGGTGGATCGCCGGCCTATTTGCCGCCTTCGAGGAAATTCCGCACGAAAATCCGTTTTGATTTTTGCGTGTTTTGTCGCAATAATGGCGAGGACGAGCAATTCTTTTTAGCTCACACGTTGAAGGACGACTCTGGGCAGGTGATATGTCCCGTTTTGCGGGCCTATGTATGTCCCATTTGCGGGGCCACTGGACCCGTGGCCCATACTATCAAGTATTGCCCGCAAAATAAGGTAAAAGAACGACAGGGAACTTGACAATTTTTTGTCAAATGATTAGGACATTTCCTTCACATTACAAGCATGATTACAGTCGAAACTAAAAGTTTACTTATTTATTGTCCTTGGGCAGGGTTTTAGACCGTTTCTTTTTAGTCCCCTACTTTTAAAGGATATATAAAATCTTGATTGTCGAATAGAGCGGCATTGGCAAAGATTGTCGGGCTCTGTTCCAAGTCGGTAAATTCTTTAAAATTAGGTTATTGCATCGTTATCTGTCGCAAAGTTGACAGGGACCACGGCAATGGCTTTTAGCCAAGACTGATGAAAGTTCTTAAGGCTGGTCTACACGTCGAATAATTCATCAAATGATTCGACAAACATTTCTCCAAATGTGTCAAGTATGTCTCCACCGAAATTGAAAAAAAGAAAAAAAAATCGAAAGTTGACAAAACATTACGAACATTTTGGCTAATATTTGTCCTAATCTTTGACCCATTGTTTGACCCTTAGACTTGCGTTAAGCAACCTAGTTTCCGTTAATGCTCAAAAAATGGCCCATCTAATCGTTCGTTTCTTTTTTTAGGATGACAAATACCACGAATCTTACGCTTCGATCACCACTTTGAAACAAATGCGTTCATCCACGGGCAAGATCCGCTGCAACGGTTCCTTGTCGCTTCAGTACTCGTCCCTGGATAATTGTTTGGGTCCCGTGGGCTCACGTGTGCCCAATAGTAAGGAGAATAGCCCCGTGGATAGTCCCCCTTCCACCCCTGGCGTTTATACCAATCCCTTGAGCTTGGGATTCCCGCTGCGTCAAGGACTGAACTCTTCCATGTCCAAGAATATGTCGGATGTGTTTTTCCCCGATTTTTGATCGACGGATTAATGTATTAGGCAAGAGCGATGATTTGTCATGCCGATCGAGCCCAAGTGGCCACCTTTATTGTCTGTTTCTATTATCCTGGATATTAGTTTTGTGTGACGACTAGAATGTTTGGAAGGTTCGACATTTTTAGCCTCTTTGATTATGAATTGGAATTGTTTTATTATCTACTGTGCATTCGATTATGAATTTTGTGATTTCTCATTTCAACTGTACCCAGACTACAGGCATCGTTTTAATGTTTCCCATTATCACTTCTGTTGTGTTTGAACGCCAAGAAAATGACCTTTGACTTACCAATGAAATACAGGAACATGAGACCGAAACATTGTTAACATTCCTTGATATTTGAAGACATTTCCTTGAGGCTAGATTATGCTCTTCATCGTGAGTTGCTTTACCACACGACCTCCTTTGCGTAATGGGTGCAGAGGTTCCAAAAACATCTCATGCACTTCTCAGATGGGGTCTGTATGATCTGTATGTGCATATTTGTGAATGATCTGAATTCATATCAGTGCATGCACGAAATAACATGCTGCTAAATCCAAAAGTACCACATACTTAACATAAGTATGTGGTACTTTTGGATTTAGCAGCATGTTATTTCGTGCATGCACTGATATAAATTCAGATTTCCTAAATATCTTTAATCTTTGATTTAGGTCCTTACCCCATACCCCCACAATACTCAAAAAATAAGTTTGAAAAGAATAGTGAAGAATCGGAGAAGCGTAAACATATTTTATTAAGAAAGTAATAAATGAGATTACAGCTAACTAGCCCTCGGAAGGGAATTTGTGAATACTTGTATGGTCTTTATATTCCTCGATATTTTCTAAATTAGCCCACCATTTGGGCAAAAATGACCGCGCCAACAGAGAAAACCAAGGGGTCAGCTTTGCCTTCTCTCGGATAAATTCGTCCAATTGATTGGCCTTCAAAAAAGTCACTGCTTTCACTTCATTCGGATTGGGCTCAAACTTCAAGGCCTTCTTCGTCTTTAAGAACAGAATGTAATCAAGCTCGTTTTCGCCCCATTGTCCACATTGAGAAGGGGCAGAATACAAAATACGAGTCAAGAACACCATCTCTTCAGTGGGACAATGCTCGGGCAAAATGCCCAACTCATTCAAAACTCTTCTTTGTGCGGCTCGCCGAACTCCAATGGCTTCATTATTCAGATCTTGTTCCTCAGACACGGCCAAAGGATGACTACAACACGTGTTGGTCCATAAACCGGGAAACGTGATCTTCTCATCAGATCTTTGTTGCATTAAAAGCTCATTGTTCTCGTTGAAGATGAACAAGGAAAATGCCCGATGAAGCGGACTTTGTCCTCGATCATCGAGGGTGTGGCAATTTCGTTTGGAATCCGATCCAATTTCACGATCATTTTCGTCGACGAGAATGCATCGCTCTTCGAGTAACTTCTCTTGAACAGGATTGATTTTGGGCGAGAGGGTTGAGCTCAGGCGTTGGCTCGCATTCAGCGATATCAAGCTCTTCCGAATCATCTGAAATAGAGTACTAAGAACCATTAGTTTGGTTGAATTACGCAACATGATGATGAAAACAAGAGACACCTTTGGTTTAATCAGTAAATTGGTTTTTGCACATTATTGATGAGTTTTGAGTGAGATAGTTAGTGTTTCGTGAGAACAATGCATAGGTTAACAATATTTATAATATATCACAGATGATTAGTAGTAGGTTTTGATTAATTGAGAATTGTGGTTATTGCAAATGGGTTAACAAGAGATTCAAAGTTTTCTAACGCCTTCTAGAGCTCGTCGCGTTTATGGAAACGAGGGTCTAAATGTTGGAACTGAGCGTGATTTCTGACTAGTCTTCCAGCTTCTTTGACTTTCTTCACAAACTCTTGGGGGTCAAAAGCGTAATTGTTAAACTTGGGTTGACCCTTGTGCTCGTTATCCAATTGGGGATCTTCCGATTGAGGAAAGAGCGCTGTACGATTCGTCCAAGTGATATAATTCAAGCCACATGAATGGGTCAGATCTTGATAGCAGTTCTCGTCTTCACAATTGTACAACTCGAAAACGGTGGCCCATGGAGGCAAGAAGAACATGTGGGTCAATCCGGCTCCATGAAGACCAATCAAGATATCCGTCGAGTGAATGATTCGAACTTGTTGTTCAAATGGGTGCTTATGCGTGAAATAAGCCACGTCCACTTCATATCCGGCCTCACGACTCAATGCTTCGACTAATTGCTTTTCATTGACAATTCTGCGGTGTTTGGTGAGGCGGGACAAAATGGTAACTCGGAGTTTTTGGGCATCGGTTTCGCTGCGTTCCGGGATTCGAAGACGATGGAGAATAAATTCCGAGAAAGCTCGGAAGAGAGCCGAATTTTGACATCCCTGAACTATGGGAGTGTTATAAAACAGTCCAAAGATCATCCGAGGTAATGCTGGGAGCATCAATTTTCGGAAACACACCCGTTGGGCTCCATAGGAGCGCAAATCAAGTAAGGGATGTTGGGTAAAGGCCTGAAACATCGGTCTGAAAGCCGAGCGATAGTCGCTATTCTCCCAGATAAGGATGTTCACATCTGTGGAAAATGTCTCGGGTGACATCCGATCCGATCCATTGAGGTGTAAGGACACGTAGAGATTGAAAAAGTCACAGAAATGATGATACATATTGACCGTGGCATCCAGTTTCATTAGAATCGTGGGTCTTTCCACGTACACATCGCACATCCGACCGTCCGTCCCATTAAAGAATACTTTATCCGTTTGAAAATACCGAAGTTCCGGCGCCCAAGACTGCAAGGGCGACATGAGATTGGAATTATCTTGGAGAAGTTGTCGATTCAACGTGCACCGCCCATGGATCCCGCCCTCTTTCAGCACTTCCATGTCATAACGGAGTGTTCGACGGATGTCGATCACGGGTCGAAAATCAATCATCAGATTGCGACCTTGACAGAACAACAAATGTTCCGAGCAATTCAGACTCGAACTCGACGATGACCTCGTTCCACGACACAACGGTCGCACACTGGATCTCAATTTGCGCACATAACCGAATCCGGCTTGCTCGTCAAACACATTTCTAGCCGGACGTTGATGAAAATGACTGTAATCCGGCTGACATTGGATCTCATCCAGGCCACTGGATTGCGGACAATCGGGCTCATGACCCCAGCAAGCCTCCGGGTGACCCCAACTCCGTTCCAGATGGGCCTTGGGTAGATTCCAATCTCGAAACGGAGGTCCTCCGGAGACCCGACCCATCCCAATCCATCCCAATAGGACCACCAGCCTCTCCGGTGAGATCATTTTACACGCTATCATCGCCCGATGAACGACCAAAGGATACTACTGACTGAAGGACGCATATGTCGTCATAGCCATTCGTGGAGGAAGTCAAGGAACCAACTACCCTGGTTTTCGATTGTAACATCCAGGCGGGCGTTTCTCTTCATTTCGCCTCTCGATTGTTACGTGGGTAGTTCTCGTGTCTCATAGTCATAGGTACTCGTAGTTCCAGAACGCGCTAAATGCAGGACATTGGAAGCACATCTTCCAATGTGCGCTCAGCATTTGGAAGAGAAGTGGTAGTGGGATGGTTGGTTGGTTGGTTGGTTGGTTTGTGGAGGCACCACGCATGTGTCAGAGTGAGATGAGCCAAGGTAGAGAGGCAGGCAGTACAAATGGAGTACTTACGTAGACACGGAGGAAAAATGCATGGACATCACCAGATTGCAAAGAAAAGAGTAAAGGATCTGCTTTTGAGTGTGAAATGCGCATCGGCTTTAGGTAAAAGGATGATTGGCAAGATGGTTTTCTGTTAACACTGTTTGATCGCCTGGGAAAACACTACAAGTAATGTTCGTCCCTTTTTTCTTTCAATGTGTGCCTTACATTTTTTTACCTTTCGTTTATTTAGATTTACGGTGCGATGCCACACATTTTGAGCATTGTGGACAAACTGCCAAAATTTGGATCGAATTATTTTATTTGTAGTATTCCAACAATAATGATACATTTTAAAGACAAATTAACTCTGACAAAAATGACTTTCTTTTTCGAAAGAAAAAAAAGTCAGAAAAAAATCAAAGTAAAAAAATGAAAGGGGACCTCCATAAATCAGTTCATATTTTTCCCGATGTTCACTTACTGGGTAAAGGTGTTAATTAGTCTGGTATAAATACATTATGACGTTGACTAAAAGCACGTCTTGAATTAAAGAATAGTAAATACTTGTTCTCAGGGTACTAGTAATGGCAACGATGTGAGGTCCAGACGAAAGAACAGCAAAGCAGTCTTGCCAGATATTTCAAAACCAGTAGTTTCATGTTGAATAATGGCAAATGTCAATTTGCAGAAAACGCTTACCTTTCATTTTAGATTTGTTCCACTTTCAAAACAGAAAGAAAGCATCTGAAGATATTGCCCACAGGAAAATTCTCATTGTTCAAGCAAGTACTTATAATGTGAAATTCATTTTTGCAAGTGAAGGCTTCTATCTAGAACGTCTGGATTGCTTTCAATCACTAGTACTTTGGTTTTCAAATTTGTTTGCTGAAGTGCCAAAGCATGACAGTAATATAACTGCCTCCATCTAGCCAAATCTGACCCTCTTTCCAGTATTTTTTGGCATGATTGGTTCGTACAGTTCTGCTAACACTGGTTTGCTCTTTCAACCAGACCTCACAACGTCATCCTTACCGAGTTTTCAATGTGACAACAGTGACCACAGTTCTGTCTGAGCGTTTTGCGACGTGCCCTTCTTTATCAGCTGATTTTGCACGCCTCCCCCTCAGGATTGCGGCGCCGCTTTGAATTAACACCAATTATCAGACCAGTGGTTGCCACGGTTGCCATTCTTTTTTAGAATTACAAAAGACACGAACGGCAAAAGATCATATTCTTAATAATTCTCTGCCTTTTTTATTAAAACTTTGGTGTTTTTACAAATATAGTCACTAGGGCTGGGCATTAGAATTACAAAATGATGGTTGAGTAGGTCAGGCCATTGAGATAAATCCAAATTCCTTTACAATTCTTTGTCCATTCAAAGGGTCGTTGCACTGGAAACGATCTCCATTTCATATTCAAATACCTTGGCTGGAATTTGATCAAGAATACTAGGATTACATCTAATAAAAGCAAAATATAACCAAAAAAACTACAGATCCAGACAACGTGCCAGGTTTCCAAACTAGCAACCCTGGCTAAGTGAACCTCCTTCAACCTGACCATAACAACTAAGAACAACAACATTGAACTCGCTCACTCACAAAGACATTAAGAAAGAAAGAGTTTTCCCAAGAGGAGTGTATTTAAGCAAAGCATTTCCATTTCCATTCGAGTTTCGTGGTTCCGTTTCTTTAAACATCTTCTTACTGCATTCCGCCTCTCACGCCCCTATCTGGGCGGTCTGAGCTCATGAAGGCCCTTCCCCTTCCGAGCCCGACGGCGATGGGCGATTGCTCGTTGTCAGGGGCCACGCCCCTTCTGTCACACACGGCTTACATCCCGTGCCCCTTACTAAAGCTGCCCCTGAACATCGAATGCATCCTGGCCTACGATGATTACCTTCTGGTGGGCACGAAACAGGGACATTTGCTCATGTACCACGTGTTTCCCAGCTCCGTTCGTAATGGTCACACCCCCGGATCGGCCTTGGCCGTTCACGGCTCGCCTCCGCTTCAGAGCCCGCCCAATGGGGCTTTAAGATCGGTCCCATCCCCTGATAATGGATTGACCCACCCGGATCCGGGCTGGACCGTACAGTTAATGCGGACCAACAAATTTTTTAGCAAGAAATCCATCGTTCAATTGGCCGCCGTTCCGGAGTATTCAATCTTGGTGGCCTTGGCCGATGGGATCATCTCGGTTCATGATCTAGACTTGGCCGTGACCAATTTTCCGGCCATTTGCTCGGTGAGTCGGACCAAAGGTGCCAGTGCTTTTACTTTGTCCTTGGTCAAAAGCCAATCTTTAACGGGTGAAACGGCTGTAGCTGTGCGGGTAGCCGTGGCTGTGCGGAAAAAGGTTCAGTTTTATTACTGGAAGAATCGCAAGTTCCACGAACTTTATCCCGATGTCAGCTTGACCGATGTTCCGAAGACGTTGGCTTGGGTTCGAGATTCGGTTTGCCTTGGCTTCAAGTCCGAGTATAAGCTCATCAAGATGAACGAAAAGCAAAAGGTGGTCCATCTGTTTCCCACGGGCAAGAATCAAGAACCTCGCATCACGGTTATCAATGAGGATGAATTTGGGTTGGGTCAGGATGACCGCACCTCGTTTATCGATTGTCAGGGTCAGCTCAAACTCAACTCGGTCGGATGGAGCCAAGTTCCGCAGAGTGTGGCGCCCGATGAGCCTTTTATTTTGGGCGTGGTGGGCAATCAGGTCGAGGTCAAGGCTCATCGACCGGGGTTGTCCATCCAGACTTTGGAATTGCCCAAACCCAAAGTGATTTGTTCGTCCGATGCCGGCCATGTATATGTGGCCTCGGCCTCGCAGATTTGGCGTCTTCGAATGGTGCCCGTGAGCACGCAGATTCCTCAACTACTCCGTGAAAAACAGTTTGAACTGGCCATTACTCTGTCCAATATCGGTGATGAGAATGTGGACGACCAGACGCGTCGGGTTCAGCAGATCCAAACGCTCTACGCCTTCGACTTGTTTTGTGCCAAGAAGTTCGAAGAGTCTTTAGAGGTATTCTACAAGCTTAATACGGATGCCTCGCACGTGGTGGGATTATTTCCCGACCTACTCCCTCAAGAGTTCCGAAACAGGCTCTCGTATCCGGCAAAGCTTCCAACTCTTCCACCCAGAGACTACGAGACCGGGGTGAAGGCTTTGGTTGAGTATCTGACCAAGGTTCGGCATCATCTCAATGGATTAACAGTGAAAAGCGTCAGTCCACTTCCAATAAAAGAGAACGTGGTCACGATTTCCTCCAAACGTCAAATGCTACAAATCATCGATACGACCCTCGTCAAGTGCTATTTAAAGCTAAACAACAGTTTGGTCTCCTCGTTATTGCGCTTGAGTGAGAATCAATGTCACTTGGAAGAAACCGAACGTGCCTTAATCAAAAATGAAAAGTACAATGACCTTGTAATCTTGTACAAAACTCGTGGCCTACACAAGAAGGCCTTGGCATTGTTAAAAGAGCACAGCCAAAACCGAGATTCACCGCTCTATGGACATCAACAAACCGTGGCTTATCTCCAAGAGCTCGGACCCGATCACCTTCGGGTGATTTTCGAATACGCCTCGTGGGTGTTGGAAGAAAACGAAGCTGACGGATTGAGCATTTTCACAGAGGATCTGAGTGAGGTCGAATCCTTGCCTCGTGGCAATGTCCTGGACTTTTTATCGAGGCGAAAACGATCCACGGTCATTCCTTACTTGCGACACATCATCCTTGAGTGGAAAGAGACCAACACCATTTTCCACAACTCTCTGATCCTGAACTACAAAGACCAGATCATGAGTGCATGGAGCGAGAAGAACCTCTCGAGAGTGGAACAACTTCGAAGTGAGCTGCAGGAATTTCTCCGCACGTCCAAACATTACACCGGTGAAATTGTACTACCCGTGTTTCCCAAGAACTGCTTGGACGAAGAGCGAGCTATTCTGTTAGGATCGTTGAGCAAGCATCGAGCCGCTCTCACCATGTACCTCTATCGCATTAAAGACGTGGCCAAGGCCAAGGACTATTGTCAGAAGGCCTTTATTCCAGGCAGTCAAGTGTACTCCGTGTTGATTGAGTTACTACTCAGACCGCCAGACACGACCTTACTCAGAGAGTTGTGTATCGATCAGGACTCGTTGCAATCCGTTCCTAAAGGCTTGGAACATTGTCTAGAGGTTCTCCAAAACCACGGGGACAAGGTGGATTGTCCCACAGTCCTGCGTGCCATTCCAGATCATGTTCCTTTAGAAAGACTGGGTCGCTTCTTGAGTGCGAGTGTCGAAATGAGGATCTCCCAAAAGCGCCACAATCAGGTCCTTCATGGTTTGACGCACGCAGATCATTTGCAGCTTCAAGAGCGGCGAGTCCTAAATGAGTCAAACATGCTGATTGTGTCCGATCATGACGTCTGTCGAGTTTGTCACAAGCGATTCAAAAATCAAGGTGCAATTGTGCGGTTTCCGAGTGGCCATGTGGTGCATTACTCATGCCAAGACAAAGGGGCACTCCTGTGATAACCATCCATTCATCCCTATGCCTTCAATAAGCCATCGCCACTTAGCGATCACTCCAGCAACCGTAATAATTTAAAAGTGTAGTAATGTGATCTCTGCCTTTCACTGATCGAAAGGACGAGACGAACCAAATATGATTTGCCATATTGAATATACACGTGGATGATGATTAACACTCCCTGGCTTTCTCTTTTCTAATTCACCCGCTGGGTATTAATTATCTTTCAGTTGGCCTCGACCGCATACGCATCATGAAATGGTCAACGGTACCAATATTCCTAGTTGTGATAATGCATTTTTCCGGGCAAATTCGCTTCACTGCCACTCAAGACACAAATGTCAGGTATTGAAATACGTTCTCAAATGAGATATCTGTTGTCCACGTGTGGTTCAAAGACTTTTTCCTATTTTAGATATATTTTGTATGATGTCAATCCGGGAGAAGGGTTCAATTTGAGACGCGACGTGTTCATGCGAATCGCAGTTTTTGTCAAAAAACTCAATCAAGAAAGACGAGGGAAATTTGTCTTGGTAAGCAGCGTCTGATTTGACTTTTGTTTCATATCTTGGATAATGAACCGAGAAAAATATCAGCGGAGACCTTGCTTTGACAGACCGGCAACAGCTCGCCGTTCCCATGATACACATATTTTTGAAGATTGCAACGGTCATTCATCAGTTATGGACAAACTAAAGTGCCTCAAATGTTGACTGAGTATTGTTAATGGACCTGTGGTGGTTTTTGGTTGAAATTATTAGTGAAATCCCTCTCAAAATGGCATGGAAATCTGACTATTATAAAGGTGATTTAAGCATGATATATGTCAAAATTCATCAGAAAAACACTAAGGTATCATTTGGAGTTCGGCCATCAACATTTTAGGCACTTTAGTTTGTCCAAAACTGATGAATGACCGTCGCAATCTTCAAAAATGTGAGTATCATGGGAACGGCGGGCTGTTGCCGCATGAAATCCACTAGATGGCGCACTTTATGACTGTACTCTGCTCTAGACAGACCCATCTTGCGTTGATTTCCAACATGGTTGCCAGGACATAATTTTTGATGCCACTTTTTGGCCACATGCCAACTCTGTTTCTTCGATGGCTATAAAAATTTTCGAAAAGGATCATCTCCCAAAAATAGGTGCCATTCAAGCTAAATGATGCCACTCAAAAGAAGATAATCGTCAAGGAAAAGGACTTTAGATTTAGCCAAAAACTAGCATTGTGTATCTCGCCCTGGCAACCATGCTCGAACTCAACGTAAGATGGGTCTGGCGACGCAAGGTCTTTGTTTCTGTTTTTCGCGGTTCATTATTGGATTCTGATCCCAAAGGTCTTACCTCCTTGGGGCCGATTGTATCATTGGCAAACCCGAGAGCTCGGATATCAAGTCAAGATTCCGTGGAAATCTTTTTTTCATGTGGATAGTATCCGTCGATATGTTCCTGCTATTGAGCTCGAAGAGTTCCTTGGTAAAGCAAGTTGACTGGCGTCGTTTTCATTTGGAGCTTTCTCAACATCGTTTTCATCATTTCAGAGCGTGAAGGCCCAATCATAGACACGGTTCTTTATTTACAATCTTATAAAGAAGGATGGAAGGGAAATTTCGAGTACAAGCACGATTTTCGTGAGTGTATCTCGGACCATCTTCCCTACGCAAGAGATTCAACTCAAGACGAGTTATTCAGCGGATGGTTCTGGGATTATTCCGAGATCAAGGCTCGAGATTTCAAATGCCTATCCGTTCAAGGGCCTACAACCGTGATCAAAGATTTGATTTTGAACGATATGGGAGGTCAAAGAGCCATCATGTTGGATCGGGCCGAGAATTTACTACACGATTTCTTTGGTGATGCCGAGTATTGGATGGCTCGACGATCCATGAGATTTGCTCAAGACTTAGTTCAAGTGGCTGATGAATTTCGACAAAAGGTCCTAAACTCAAACGATGAAACGGACAACACTGTCATTTCGGAAAAATGGGAAGATCAGGAAGTAGAAAGAGAACCTCGAGGTGGCAATTATTTGTGTGTTCACCTTAGGAGAAAGGATTACGTACACTCGCGGAAGAATCAAATCCCTTCCTTGAAAGGAGCAGCAGAGCAAGTTCAAAGCAAACTCGTAGAAAAAGGATTGACTATAGTCTTTGTTTCCACCGACGCTCCAATGGAAGAATTCAACGAGTTCAAAGCCGCTTTCAACGATCCATTTCGAGTTGTCAAATACGTGCCTGATCAAGAGACCTTTCTCAAGATCAAAGATGGGGGCGTGGCAGTCATCGATCAGATCATCTGTTCCCGCGCAAGGTTATTTTAAGTGAAACCAGTTCTTTTTTCAAGTTTAAATTAAAAAAGCCTTGCTTTTTCAGATCTTTCCTTGGCACACCTGAATCCACTTTCACGTTCAGAATTCAAGAAGAGCGTGAAATATTGGGCCTTCCATTGGAAGAAAACTTTAACATGCTTTGTCCGGATGACAAGCTTAATTGTGAAAAAGCCTCTCAATGGAAGATCGTCTACCCTCCCAAAAAAGCGAAAAAATCGTCTGAGGAGCTTAAATCCACTCATGAGCATCACGAGTTGTGAAATTGCTTCTTCTATTTGCTGCCATAACTTGCCTAAGTAAAAAATTATTTCAATGAATCAAATGATTCGGTGAACTTGATCAGAAGATGGTATTTACACACGAAATGAGAGCTCATTTTTCACGTAGAATATGTTGAGAAAAAGTAAATTTAGTACACAGTGGTTTATGGGCATTTCCTGTCCACCTGAGATTTACCCCCTTCTTCGTACTCTTGCTTGGAGATCCACATTTGTTGAAAGGATCCTAAAGAGGCCAGAATTGAGCCGCCAATCCAAGATCCAAATCGTCGTTCTTGAGGTCCATTGGCGGCAATCAGCTTGAACCGCATATTTGTGGGCGTCTTGACAGACAGATCGCGATTCAATCGCTCATTGAAGCCTTGCAACAACGTATTGCCCCCCGTGACCACCACAGAGCCATATAAAGCCGGTCGAAGGTCAATATCGCACATTCCTTTTGAAGAAATTTAATTTTAGTAACACAGATTGCGCAGCAACTCTTTGAAATGTTAACGACTTACCCACTGAGGTGGTGACCACATGAGACACGCTCATCATGGAGTGAGCATTCGGCGACTTATTGTAAGCCGGATCGAATAAAGCCTCGGGGATGCGGAATCGCTCCATGCCATATTCATTGTTGTACCCGTTGGGAAATTCGTAAGGATAATGGAGGATGGTGGAGAGCGAATCCTCGTCATAAGGAGCGTCACTGACTTGGAGCACGCTACTCTGGAAGTCTTGGACCACTTGTCGTTTCATGTAATTGTGCCAGGATTGGGTCACTTCCGGCAGATTGGATCGCCGGGTCCATTTGGGCGGATCGCCCATTTTCACCTCTTCTTTGGCTAAAAGAGAGTATTTCTCATCACCCGCCAAATCATGCATAGCAAACATTCAATCTTACCGGCAATCATATAAGGTGGTATGATCTCGATTTTCTTTTCCTGCTCCAAAAAGTTCATGCATTGATGGGTGACGTAGTCCCCGGCCAAAGGCGATTTCACGATGGCATTCTGCAAGACAAAGCCTTCATGGACGGGCACGGCGGCCGTGTAGGTGGCCCCTGAATCCACCACCAAGCCCGTGGAACGCCCATTGGCAAAGGCGGCCAACACGGCGTTTTTGACCAAGAAGAAAGCCGGCACTTGGTATTTTTCAAACATGATCTCGGTGAGTTTTTCGCGTTTGGCCCGTTGATTCCAGGGCGCTTCCGAGAATAAAACCGGATGCAGCTCCGCCTCACTCTGGATCACATTCTTGTAGGCGTGGTCCAACACCTTCTCAAACACGTCCCAATCCTCGATCATGCCGTCTCGGACGTAGCTCACAATCTCTTTGGACTTTTTGGCCGCGGCCAAGGCCACCACGCCCAAATGAAAGTTTTTCTCCTGCGATCCGGACCCAATCCGCTGCGACGTGGGCGTGGCCCCGCTCTCCGTCTCCGCGCCATCGGCCGAAGCCGTTCCGCCCGTGCCCGGCGTGGCTTCATTGGGCGACACGCCCACCGTGGATGGAATCTCGGTCTTGGGCGAATCCTCGCCGGCATAACCTACTCTCAGCGAGAAATGACCGGGATCGAAGACCAGGGCACCCACTTCATCACCCCCGTACACGCCACCGGACATGATGCGGGACGAGGCACGGACAACGCGATTGACCGACCGATAAAGGCGGGAAATTAAGACACTATGCGCCTGTTTCGGGCCCAAAGAAACGCGGGATTTTCACGCTTGAACCGAGATCAACTCGAAGAGCTCTGCCGATCAAAACAAAGCCGCTCAAGAATGCATCAGGGCGGCTGGACCAGCGAGCCTGAAAATTGTTTGGCAGAGAAAAGTCATCGGGGAAAGGGCCCGGTGGGTCAGGAAGGATGTGAGGTCCAACGTTTCTACAATGAGAATAAAAATGTAGGGCTTCAGTGAAAAAGTAATGACGATTTTCGGTGGAGCACCCGTTTAGGAAGCTCAAAAGCCCAGATTGAATGGTGGTGGTAAAACTAGTACTAGTTATTGACAGGGGTGATTTGTCATCGAAATTAAAATTGAAATACTTTGGTTTTTCCTATTTTCAATGGTTTTTTTTTTTCAAAATTATGGCCGTTTCCAAACATCTCGACACGCCAAGTGCCCCTTAAAGGACTTGTGCATCGATAGAATTCTTTATCCCGCTTATCCGAGTGGTCACTCTGAACCAGTGCCGGCTTAGAGGAGGAGCTGACTGCCTTGTTTGTATGTAGCTGATACTGGCCAAAGTTGCCCATAAGTTTCGTGAAAAAGTAAATATTTCCGACGAATATCGTAAAATACTTGCCCAAACAAGTGGCAGATCATGGGACTAACGAAAGTAAACAAGACATTTTCTCAATGCCAAAGCCTAAAATGTGCAAATAAATGGTTACAAATTGTAGAAAATCAACTACATTGGCACCTTAGTATAATTTGGGAGAAGCAAACTGTAGGCAGGAGGCCAGATGCCGAAAACTAAGTTTTTCAAACATTCGCCTTCTACGAATACGTTTGATTGGGCAAGTTTTAACCACAGATCAGTGGTTTTAACTAGTCCCTGATGAGTGAGGAGTGATGATAGATGGCCCTTGCTGCCTATTCGAACCAGGGTTGCCAGGTGGCAGCCGCGGCGGCTAAAATTTTCAAAAGTAGCAACTTTTCAAACCTATCTATGGCCAGGAGAAAAAAAATAGTGGCCGTGCCGGGGGGAAATTGGACGTCAAATTGGCAACTTTTGAGGCTGCTGAATGGCCACAAGAATATTTTTGTCGCCTCTTAGTAGATACCTGTACTATCAAGTTTCCAAATTCGTCTAAGTGATTGCTAATTGCGACATATGACACTCTGGCTGCCAGTTGAAGGTCCATTTCAAACAAGTTCTTTAAACAAATGCTTTAGTTAAACATAAGGTCATGATGGGTGTCACCCATCCCTAGTTCGACACGACACATATCCCCTACCGACATGCATATGCCACCTTTGAGAACTCCCTCGCAAGCTCATCCGACAAAAGATGACGATAAGTGGTGCATTTCCAAGGTTTTTCAAGCAATCCGATATACACGAGGGTGGCCATCTCTTTCCCACATCCGTGCCCGAGTTTACCGTGGCGGAGATGATTGTTGGGGGAGTTAACCCTGGTGGAGTTTACTGTGGCGGAGTTCAATGTTGGGGGAGTTTAGCATGGCAGATTTCAATGTTGGCGGAGTTGATTGTTGAGGGAGTCTACCTTGGCGGAGATCACTTGGTGCAAACCTACAGGGAGAGATCAAGGGGGGCGAGAGCTCAGTGTTTCAGTTTACCAACCGCTAGAGGTCTCCTCGAACGCCTAAATGGGCAGAAAGGAGAATTGTCCGTTATGGACTTCGAGCAAGATGTCGATTACAACACGTTCAAGCTTAAATATTTTAACAATCAAGGTGTCATTTGGAGCAAGGTTATGTTTATATTCATTATGTGATAGATATTTTTTCTTTTGCTTTATACAAATGAGAGGAAAGCGATCTGAAATGTGGAACTTTCTCATTTCCCTTGCGTCACGTTCTTTCCAAATGCTTTAAACATGGGAGATTTTCATACATGTTACTTAAAACTTTGAATAAATTCAAATTAAGAGCATAAAATACATCAAAAAGCATTCCATTAACCAATAAAACAAGGATAAATCATGCATAAATGCCAAAACTAAAACAGTTCAAAAGTCACTAATGAAGATAACTGCTTTAGATGTACTGCTTTTGAAAAATCTTACAGTCCAATGGTGTGTTTTTTTACTTGAAGCATTGTCAGTGCTAAAATAAAAAGTTGGAGTTGAGGTACTTAGTATTAAATTCGAAGGGCTTGCCTTGACATCCACCATTTCAAATGTAGTTATCTTCGCGGTCTAGTAAAACAATACATTATTTAGTTGGTAGCTCACTTTCAGACACTTTCACATAGTGGTCTGATACAATGCATATTTAGTAATGATAATGTTTATTGCGATAAGTTATTTTTCATTGAACAAGAATTTCAACATTAATTTTTGATAATAACGGGCAATAGATAGATGGAGAGGAGGGAAACTAAAGAAAGAATATATATCATTACATAATGAACATATGTAACAGGAATTGCTGCAATAATTGAGTACACAGCATCTTTGAGGAACGTGAAATCAAATTAAAAATGTAAAAAAACTATTTTGAGATGTTACATCATATTATATTTCTAAAAATGGTTCGTCATCATACCTTAACAATTTGTAACAAAAATCATTGAGAGTTGCTCAATCTATATTCATTTATGTTAGGTCAACGTGAACTCGCAACATTAAAAATATGATGTTGCACCCTATCCTTGACTGAAGAAAAAACCAAAAGCACCTGAAATTGGACACGGATAAGAACAGAATTCAAGAAGATTATGAGAGTTGACACGCAAGGGGTTTAAAATTGAACCAATTAAAGGCTGCAATTCAGGCCACGGCCTCAATATGACAAAAACTCACTATAATTAAGTTGACTTATTAGAGGAATATTTGATACGGATTAATTTCATTAAAGAATGCTTAAGTTATAAAAAGTAGCCTCGTCTGCTTGGGTCTGTAAATCCACCATCTGTATATTTTGAAGATTACACTCTACTCGATGATAAAGCGAGTATCTTTTTCCATTGCGCCGAGTGCCAAAGGAAATTTCGAAGCCACAATCCCACAATTCTGCCAAGGAATCTTGTTAAGGGGTACCAGACTATTGAATGATGCCCGTTTGAGAGGAGGGCCTAGCAGAAAATCTTTCTCTATGTACGGGATCATGTCCCTGAATACAGAATACAGGTATATTCATATATTCACGAAAATGAATAAAAACATAATCTTACTCCAAAAGACACCTTGATTGATAACAACATTTTTAGAGTTGTTGGAGCACCCACGAGTTTCTTTATTGTTTATTTTTTATTGAGTTTTCCACACTTACCTCCTAGAGGAGTACAAGGAGTATTGGAATATGAAAGTAATAAAATAATGCATGAAAAGTCGGTAATGAATAAAAGAATAAAATAAAATAATTTAGGTGGAGTTAGTTCTACTTTAGAGGCTCTAGTCAGAGTGACAGGTGTGACTTGAATGTGGGCGGTGCTTGAAGTATCGTTGAATTGGTTCATGGACATTTTCCTTGTCATTACCAAAATTTATCAAGTGTTGGTTGGTGGGAGATGGAACCTAAAAAAAAGCATGCTTTCGAAGATGTATGAAGTACACAATTATTACTCGTGCACGTTTCACTTACCTTGACAAATCCGAATAACTTTGGCGGCTTCATGCCTATGGGTCGGTTTGATGTGGCGAGCTTCTCAGTTTGGCTTGCATTTTGGATTGGGTCGACGTTTTGGTCTTGTTTTTGATCACCCGTCGCTCATTTCTTCTCGGAAGCCACTTACTTTCACATTTATCCTTGTGGATGAGACACCTTTCTCAAAAGAAGGCTTCTTTCTTCTAATTTGTCCATTTGAAAGTCCATCAAGTCTCAAATCCTCGTCAACTCGGGTCGAATGACTAACTGATTCCATTCCAGCAAAACATTTGGAAATATCCTCTCCATGGTCAGGAAAAGACAAACAGTCGCGTTGATGAAGAAGGATAGACCCTTTGGGGCAATCTTAACACATCCAAACTTCAAACCATGATGATATTTTCTTGCTTTTCCTTCAAATTTCTTTCGATTGTATGTAGTGTTTCAGTGCGCCGATCGTTTGTTTTGCCCATTTACACGAACGATCAACAGCTGACTTTCGATAAAGACACCTACCGAATTTCAAGCGAGCAGCCTGACGGCGAGCCAAATCAGCCTGAAAATAACGCGCCCCCCTTGGGAGAGATCATTGATGGGAGAGTTGTATGGGAACCATCGATGAGACCCTCAATCTAGTGTCTTCCCGAACAGACACTACGAATAATGCCATTTTACAATTCGAACTGTATCAGCATCATGGGATCATTTACCAATTGTAGATCAACCTGGTCAACACCAAATTGCCAGGTCTTGTTCCCTAACTAAGACTAGATATAATTTGCAAGAAAATCAATCGTCAATTTATAATGTACCCTTGTAGAGTGAACCCGTGATGAGATAATGGTATACCCTCTACGAAACTCGGTGATGCATGAACAAAGCACGCGAAGATTCGACTTCCCGCGTCTTAAGAGGAAAAATAACGAGTTCTTCTGAATTTTAAGAATCAGAAATCTGTTCTTAAGACATTAAATTTGAAAAAAATCTTACATAATGGGGAAATCACAGCCATGCCTTTTTTACGAGGATTTCCAATCCGATAACTGATCATGAATACACGTCAAGTGGATATAAATAGAGAAAACTCTTAATTCACTTAACAGGCGGGGAATGTGTGCTCAAAATCATCCAATGGCTGAGCAAACTTATTTCTGACCAAGAAAGTGGCCAAAATGTCGGCCACTTGGTCGGGCATATCCTCGTGAACCGCATGACCAGCTTGTGGCAGAACTTGCATCTGAAACTTTCCTTGCATTTGACCCACCGTCAAATCTCGATCCAAGCGGTCCACACCAGCTAAGAGCAATAATTTGGCACATGGCACCGACAAAAATTTGTTAGAGAGTCCTTGGAACCAGCCGGGCCAATAATACTCAGATCGGGCCAAGTCTATTCTCCAAGTGTACCCAGATTTCGTCGTAGGCGTTCTGGTAGAGACCGGGCTAGGTGCTTTGAAGTCCCCAGAGGCTTCCTCTTCTTCCTCAGGGATGGCATCAGCAGCAGCCATGACGACATCGGGACCAGAGTGGCAACTGGGGGTGGTGCCTTGGTTGATGTCAACGGTGGCGGGCACTTTGGTTTCAATGTTCTTCAATTGACCGGGCATGGACACTCGTGCCGATTCGGCATTGCGCACCTGTCCACTTCGCACGTCCCATTCAATCGCGTTTTCCAGAGTGGGAAACTTGTCTGGACGACTTCGAAGGAAACCTTGCATCGTGCCCAAGGCTTCCATGGCCGTACCTGAAAAAAGTGAAGGTTAAGGGTAAGAGTCAAAACCTCTTGAAGGAAGCAAATAAAACGGCTAGGGTTTCTCCCATCCATATTTAGTAGGCAGATGCAGTCCATCTCCTTCATCACAAGATGTCTTTCAATGGCGAGATATAAAACCCACCACGTCCATGAGGCAGTCGGAGAAAAAGTCGTTTGCAGCGAAGTGAAAGTGCAAGGTCGATCCCACTGGCTTTTCAGCAAAGGTTAGTGATATCTTTGAGGGCCTTGAGAGCGGGTTCGTCATGATCTTGAACCATTGCATTGTATTATGGCTGATACATGGCTATTACCCATGACTCAATCGCATCTTTAAATGTTCACCAATAGATAGATTCATGCTTGGGACAGGGTCTAGTACAGTGAAAATAGAGTTAGCAATTCTTCAGTAATGCAAGTCAGAGCAAGCTTGAACTCGTTTCTCAAAAAAATTCAATTTCTGTCAGAGTAGATATATGCGGAAACGGATGAAATATGATCTATTAATCCCGAAGAAGGGTCACAAGTGAGACACAAGTACCTTCAACCACATCAATGACGCACACGCCCAGTAAGCGATCAATCTGATGCGTTAAGGCCGCATGCACGGCCAAGGCCCCGCCCATACTGTGGCCCACCAACACGATTTCGGGCAATTCCTCGGCAAACTGATGGCGCAGCACGCGAATGATATCTTGGGCCATGAGTTCGGCCGATAATTCGTGATCCCTCAAAGTCCGCGTTTGACCGTGACCCCGTAAATCGAGAGCCATGACGCGTACGCGAACTTTGCTGACCAACGCCTTGGCCGTCAAGGCCCATGTCAGACCCGAGAAACCCCCACCGTGAAGCAAGACCATGACCGGACTGGGCGGAACGGGCGGAGCCTGAGGCGAAGGCTCAAGACCGATCGAGTAAAGGTGGAAGGCGTGATCTGAATCGAGTTCCAGCGAAGTTTGAGCGTCGAAATAGTCTGACCACGGCAAAGGTGAGTAATCACGGGCTGAGCGAGGATTTGAGCGGGCGCCACCACGCCCACTGCCCACGGAGGCGGGACCCTTAGGGGGGAGGCCCCCCGAGGTCATGAGACGACGGTGTAAATTCGTAGACATGACTGGTGATCAGCGTGACCAACTGTTTAAGAGAAAAAAGAGCTAAAAACCTCAGTTTAACGTTGTGATGAGGCTTTTGCCACCCTGGAATCAAGTAGCTTGAGACGGTACCAATAGTGATGTGACTTGGGCAAGTAATGAGTCATCACAGACACCCCAAGCACAAGTTGTTGACAAGCATTACTTGGGCAATACACCAATACACTTCCCAAGCTCAAGGAACATCGGAAGATGCAGTTGCCGGCAGTTGCTCTTTGAAGAGTTAAGATACTTGCAGTGTGACTTAGAAGAAAAGAATGTCAAGTTGCATTTTCAATGATCTTTTGACCTTAATAATTTAGCAATAAACAGTGGAAGTGAAACAAAAAATATTTTGATTTGGATGGCATTTGCAAAACCATGTTTTTTCTTTAGTTTCCGTTCTAAGCCACACATGAATACACTTTTCGGGCCAATCAAGAATGAGATTTAACAGTCACACTTGGGAACAAGCTCGGTCACTCAGAGTTGCTAGAAAAAAATATAAGATGCCAACTCTTTTTTTTTTTTTGAAATATTCTCAAAAGCTTTTGCATTTCTCGATACAAAAGCTTTGAATTGTGTATTTTCATCTAAAAATCCATCCTAACAAGGGCATGGGCCCTATTTCGCTAAAATTTTCTGGTTAATTGAAATTCTGATCCTGAAGGTTTAGTCTTCATTCCTAGCAAATTTGGCAAACCTGTAAGGTGGGAAAAATACTTGTACAGGCACCCAAGTAGACCCAAGTTTCGGCAAGTCCAAGGTACTGTACCGGACCGCTTGCCCAAGCTCCTGTTTGCCTCCCATCACTAGGTACCAAAGGAAATGAGGACTAGGGATGTGGCTTGATGCTGATTTTCAATCTTTTAGCTGTTGATGCTAAGTCACAACACGATCTTGTATTGGAATTAGTGATGATGGGACGAGACGGCATTTCCAATACCTGAGACCGACTGATGCCGGTCTCAATTAATACATCTCAGAAGCTGGCATCAATACTGTATCAAGTCTTACGAACGAAATGAAAGCTACAAAAGGTGTCCGCCACCAATTGAACCTATTCGTGTTTAACAATTTTGTTAAAGCGTGTAATCGAAATCTAACTCTCTTTTGAGGTATTTCTAATATGCATGGAGACCATGACCTTTATTGACGCCGCATCAAATAGCTTTTTGACTGATATTGTCCGTTTCAATATGGTTCCTTTGATATTCAAATCTTAGTTGCTAGTCTCACTTCTTAGCCAGGTTGACTAGAATGTGGTAATGATGTCGTGATTTGCCACCTGATTTCAATGTTGATGGGCTTTAGCAAATGGAAATTTCAAATAATAACTGTGCACTAACGAGTTGAATAAAATCTTGCGTTGCAACCTAATAACAGAAGCAATTGTTCAATGAAATATTCTCCGACAATTTGGAGGATGTAACATAAGTTTTTGTGTTAATGAAAAAGATTTAACGTCACACTTTCAGCGCTTCTTCAGGTATTTTTCTTTAAAACTCTGAAGCCAACGTGTTATGCCAAGTTGTGGAATCGACGAGATGTTCCTTGATTTGAAATTTATATTGTTTAAGTTTAAAACAACGGAAAAATAAATCTAGATATTTCGTGCCTTCAAACTGAAACCGATAAAAAAAGCAAAACCCAATTTGAGTAAGTTTGGCAACACTTCGCATGTCTCACTTGGTCTCAAGTCGGAATCAAGACCAGCGAGACTTTCATTGTATTGGTCTGGTCTCATACTGTATGAGACATTGCTGGTATCAGCCCCATCAGTAATTGGAATGGAATCAGAATGGCATCAAGCTTTTTTGCTGATATGTGCCTCTGAACAAAGTCCTTAAGGTGACTTCCCCAGTGCTGTCTTATATTCCTTGGTTGAATGAATAAATAATTAAGAAGACAAAATGTTTTTTTAGACTCTCGTTCGAGAATAAAACTTGATTTGTTGTGTATTTGGACGTATTTAAGATATAAAACTACATGAATAACATCCAGCTGTGGCATGAGAATGCGATCTTGTCATTACTCAGCCACACTTGTCACATACATTGAAAGGTTTACCAATCGCAGGCATGCCACTTTTCCCCATTAATAACTTTTTGCTTTGCCAATTCACTTGACTTCTTCATCCTGGCAATTCAAATGTTTAACTTGTCCCATACAAATGTATTGTATCATTTCTTATTTGCAGTGTGTTTCATGATTTTAAGATGTTTGTCACTTTTTTGTCCAAGTCTTCTTAACAAAATGTATATTTGGCTCAAGATACCATAAATTTGGCAAAGCTATCATCAGACCACAAGAACGTTTATCCCATTTGTTCCTTAAAATACTTTCGAGTAGTGATGTGACTTGGGCAAGTAATGAGTCATCACTCATCACAGACACCCAAGAACAAGTTGTTGACAAGCATTACTTGGGCAATACACCAATACACTTGGCAAGCTCAAGGAACATTGGAAGATGCAGTTGCCGGTAGATACACTAAGATAGATATTGGCATTCGTAGGCTAACACACGGTGCCGATGATTCACGCTGGTGATTGGTCAAGAGCATTCAGTTGAACATTCAGCTAATTCTAACGTAGTTCAACAACAAACCAGAGTACTTCTTCTTTGTTGATTTTGTAGACCTGGTGCTGGGGTTGCCAATTTCCTTAAGTGAAATCATATTCACCACTGTCAACCAGCCTTCATAAACAGGTTTTTTTCTTTAAGAAGCGACAAAAGGCAAGGCATCCCTGACTTTCGTGACTTCTGAGCAGGGTTGCAAATCGACCTCAAATTCGTGTTTGCTCATATACCAGAGCAAAGCACCCATTCTCTAAGAGGTAACCCTACCCTGCCACCTCCCGTGAAAAAACTTGCGCAAGCCGAGATTTCACATCACTGAGATTTTGTTGTCAATCACCCGATCATGTGAATTAATTGGCCCCTGTTTAAACTCCACACTAGTTGAAATTCACTTTTTGCATATCGGGTTAATACCTTAGACACATTTCCAGCAGACTTGAGGATTTTCGATAACCAAACTGCCCTATCAGATGAGCAAAATAGTTTTGATGTGTTTCTTAGAAGAAAAGGTTCCTTTAATCATGAACTTCGGCTTCCCGCATGATGAATGTCGTCACAGACAGTCCGTGCCGGGTCGGGCAATCGTAGATTTGAATGCCAATCTCTGCCTTCTAGTATTTCTAGTTGCCGGCAGTTGCTCTTTGAAGAGTAAAGATACTTGCAGTGTGACTTAGAAGAAAAAAATGTCAAGTTGCATTTTCGATGATCTTTTGACCTTAATAATTTAGCAATAAATAGTGGAAGTGATACAAAAAATATTTCAATTTGGATAGCATTTGCAAAACCATGTTTTTTTTTTGTTTTGGTTCTAGGCCACACATGAATGCACTTTTGAGGCTAATCAAGACCGAGATTTAGAAGTCACACTTCCAAAACAATTTAAGGAATTTTAAGGAAGCCAGAGTGGCCACGCGTACTAGCGCGTTCTTAAAAGTGCCGAGTGTAAGTGCTTCCCCAGACGGCGTAGGTTCGAATCCTGTTGGGGGTCGGATTGAAGCTGTCGGGAGAAATCCTTTTTTCAAGGAAGCCAGAGTGGCCACGCGTACTAGCGCGTTCTTAAAAGTGCCGAATGTAAGTGCTTCCCCAGACGGCGTAGGTTCGAATCCTGTTGGGGGTCGGATTGAAGCTGTCGGGAGAAATCCTTTTCAGTCTCTTCTCGTCTGTCGTCGTGAGCACACGTCTTTTGCGTTGCTCATGAATTACGGGCCGGTTTAGACTTAGTGCTGTGTTGTGTTGTGTAGTGGTCGTTTGGATCCAAGGTAAGCCATTTTTGCATATTTATTTGCCTTTCTCTTCTTTCTCTTACTACTTTATTTCTATCTTTTTTTATTTTATTTCTCATTTTGTCGTACTCTTTTCGTATTCTCCTCTATTTTCAGTTTATTTTTATTTTTCTTAATATCTTTTCTTTGTGTGTCTTTTTTTCAGGTTTCCTTTAGTTCCTAAGTTCTATATTGTCGTTTTTAATGTCCTTTTCATACTTACATTCTTAGTTATACTGGCAAATTAATTTGTCTTGATTAGCGATTTTAATCATTCTTTTATCGTTTTTATCCAATATTTTTCTTCCAGATTTGAGGATTTGTTCTTCATTGTATGTTATCCTTTGTCTTATCTCTTATCAGTTAGGTGTGAGATTGGTTGTCTGACTCTCTCTTGAGCTAGGTTGGTCGAACCTCTTGTTTTTCTTCTTTCCTGTTGGCCAGAAAGGGTACTATCCCATTAGGTGACTGTCTTCTCACAGTTAGGTGTGAAATTGTTTGGTTGGCTCCCTCTCTTGGGCTAGGTCAGTCTGGTCAGCTTCTTCACCTAGTTGTTGTTTCCTGTTAATCTTTCTTCACACCCCCTTCTTCTCTCATTACTTTTGTTAGAGTTGGTTGTTAGTTTTTCCTTCCATTTTCATGATGGAGGCTATCTTGAGTCAGGTTAGCGATGAGGCAAGGAAATGTCTCCATTTAGCCTTAGAAGGGAAGGACCCCTCTGTTGTCAAGAAGGCTTTCATTGTTGAGGCTCTGGTTGCTTGGGTTAGTCAGACCAGAAAGCTCGTTGATTCAAAGGTGGCCTCAACTGTAGACAACTCCACTGAAACAGAGGCAACTGAGGTCGAGTTGGTTGAAGTAGCTCAACCAAAAATTGTCCAGAAAGCTCTAGCTTGTAAGGAAGTCTGTCCTGACCACAAAAGGCAGCCTTGTAGTCCGGATAGAAAAGGTTGTAGCTCTTTTGAACACCCACAGTGGTGTCAAAAATTGTTGAAGTTTGGGCTCTTGAAATACAACAAGAAAGGGTGCTCAAAGGTCGAGTGCCCCTTCTTCCATCCGTACATGTGTCGTAGGTCAATGAGTAGTGGGACGTGTTTCAATGTGGAGTGTAGACAGGTTCATGTACGAGGTACTCAAGAGGAAACCGAGACCAGCAAAATCTGGGTCTCCTAGATATGGTTATAGGTTAGCATCCAATCCCCAACCAATTCCCCAAACATTTTATCCTTTTAGCATCCCCCCTCCCCGTTCTCGTCCTCCTCCTCCCAACTCCTTGTCCCATTTCCCTTCCCTCACCTCAAAACCTATTCCTATTTCTACCCTTCTCCCCAACATCCATAACCCGGTTCCTCCTTCCACTTTTTCCTATGGGCAACCTAGGTCCTACTCCAATGTTGTCGCCCCTCCCCCTCCCCAAAAATCCCTTCGTGTAGAGCAAAATTTTGTTAGTAAGCAGGATTTTTTAAGGTTAGACAGGAAGGTCCAAGAACTGATAGACTTGGTCCATCGGAAGACTTTAAGCCCATAAAAGGGCTCTATTTGAACGTGCATTGT